>JALMGJ010000019.1:8060000-8330000 GCA_023362775.1 Charina bottae
GGATAATTCTTGCATGTAAAACACTAGCCTAGGTGGAGGAACAAAGGGCTTAGGGCAGAGATACAGAACTTTTTGGATAGCTGCAGGGACTTCATTTTTTCTTTTTCAACAACCCAAGACTGCAGAGGGGATGACTATGAGATGTTGATGTCTTGGTTAGTGGGTAGAGCCCTAATTTAAGTTTGTTAAATTCTTTGCTTTTACTTGCAAAATCACTGGGCAATTGTGGTACTGTGGTTTGGCAGTTTGCCACCAAATGTCCATGGTGAAGTCTCCAAAAGCAATGGGGCTTCATCTGAGTAGTTTGGAAGCTCCCTGTGAGCCTGTAGGATAGGGCTAACAAGCAGTAAGTTGTTTGAAAGTGTCTTCTCTATGTGCATTACAAATGATGCTCCTTTCTCTTTTCCTACATATGAGAGTTTATAAGGCTGAGGAGTGAGGAGGAGGTCTAGAGCAGGGCTTTCCAAAGTTTTTCCCGTGGCGACACACCAACCGGCATTGGTGTGTCGCCGCGGGAAAACCCGGAAGTGCGGCAGTGTGCAAAAACCCGGAAGCGCTGCTGCTGCTTTCGGGTTTTGCGCGCTGCCGTTGGTGTGTCGCCGCGGGAAAACCCGGAAGTGCGGCAGTGTGCAAAAACCCGGAAGCGCTGCTGCTGCTTTCGGGTTTTGCGCGCTGCCGTTGGTGTGTCGCTGCGGGAAAACCTGGAAGCGCTGATGATGATCAGCGCTTCCGGGTTGTGTGGCGACACACCAGACTGTGTGTGGCGACACACTTTTGTGTCGCGACACACAGTTTGGAAAGCTCTGGTCTAGAGAGATGGGAGAGGAATTTGTTAGTAGCTTATCTCATAAATGGCAGCTCAGTCTGAGCAATACAATGCTGGGGAAGAAGAGATTCAAAATATTCAGAGAGACTGCCTTCCTTTGCTAATAAAGGACACTGGGAGATTCCTATCACTGCTTCCAAAATTTTGTATCTTACCCCAATTCTTGCATTAAAAGTCCGTATTGAAGCCCCCTTTTCACCCAGATCAGGAAATTAGGACTACCATTTTTGGAAAAAGCAGAGATTTGCAACTTCACTCAGTTCAAAAAGGGCTATGTTGAATTTTCTGTAGTGCGTTGAGCATTGTATTTTCAGTTTGGGGATGGTTGGGAGGGTTGAAGCCTCTGAAATGGTTAAATAAGCCATTTTGCCTTTAACCCCCCCTCCCTACCTCCAAGTTCAAAAAAGCCTGCAGGCCATTTTTGACCCCACCCTCAAACAAAGAACTGGTGGGCAAATTTTTGTTCCCCAACTGGAGATTAAACTGTGGTTCACTGTATTATTTGTATTTCTGGCAAGTGGGAAAGAATAATGTACTGAAGAAATGGCTCATGTTGTGGATTACGAAACCGTTATGCTCTTCTGAACTGTTGTTCAACGATAGTCAGGCAACCTGCAAATGTCAATTAAATGCTTTTTAATGTATTTTGCTATTTTATCCGTGTAAAAAAGACAACTTTGTGTTCAGAGGCTACAGTTTCTTGAAGGACAAGCTCGCTCCTCCAGCGTTACTTTTAGCTCCAGATGTTCTATATTCCAAATTTTATTGCTCCATTCCAGGATTGAATGGTGTACTTTCTTTCTCTCCCCAGTTCTCTACATGGAGAGCTTGAATGTTAGGGAAAAAGTTAAGATAAGACTCTACCTCTTGATGCTTACATTGTGTGTGTGAATGTATGTGTGTGTGTGTAGACAAATGTGTGTGTGAAGGAGCATTTAAACCTATGATGCCCTCCCTGTGATCTGAACAAATGCATCCCAACTCACTTTTATCACTGCTTGCAGAACTTGGCTGTCCTTTGTAAATTCTTCTGATGCCTTCTGGCTCTGTCTGTTTTCTTTGAGTCCTTCTCTTGCATGGCACTGATTTCTGTCCTCTTCTCTGAATTGAAACTTAATGGAAGATGAAGAGAAAGGGGGAGAAGAAATATAAACAGATGAGATCTACCACTTGATAAATTAAGAAAGCATGAAAGAGCGATTTTGAAAGGGCCAATTTGAAATGCCTTTTGCACTCAAATATCCATGACAAAGTGATAAACACACCTCTTCCCAGGCTCAAAAGCTCCATGAATGCAAAACACCAACATATACTGCAGTGGGAAACAGAGGCCTTATTCTACTATTTAGTTTAAAAAAAAAGTTCTGGTTCTTCTTAAATGCATGTTTTGTTTTTTACTTTAGCATTGGTTTAGAAAGTGAGAATTGATCCAAATTTGATAAAATGTCAACTGTACATTGAGAGTTTGATTCTTATTCTTGATCACATTAATTGTTTAACATCTCGACAACTTAGAATAAAGGTTTCCGAAGAATCTCATTTGGTTGTATGCATGTTTAACACATTGCAATAGCCCAAATCCAGACTATGTTTAATGTCAGTCTGGCATAAGGCAATAATTCATTAAAGACCGGTTCAGATAATGACTGGAATGTAGTGTCTGTGTTAGATTTTAAGGTTATTATGGGAAAGGGAAAACAAGAATAAAGGCGTGAGAGATACATAAAGCTTAAGAGGAGAAAAGAAACAAACCAAAATTGAAAAAGTACTGCATTCTCCAAAACAACGTTTTTCTATTGAGCATGACACTGAAACACACAGGAGAACTAGAACCCACACCTGCATATTCTGTTTGAGGATTAACATACAAGGTTCAGCTATTTGTTAAAAATGACCTTTAGTTAATGTACAGGGTCAGCAATCAAGTTTAACCTCTTCCTGAGTTCTTTTGAGAATCAGAGGGAATTTTTCTATGCAATTTGAAACAATATTCCATTATAAAGCATTGCCACATTATGAAACCTGCTTTTGTTCTAGTTCTAAGGTTTTCTTTGACCACAACACAAAAATATAAACACGATCAGGAGTCGCTCTGCTTATTAGCAGCAAAGTTTCTTCTCTTAGGCCAGACCCCACATGCAGTCCTGATCCATACTGTGTTATCCCTCTTCTCGTGACAAAGAATCCCCCAGTTAAATGGGCATGAATTTTCAGGGGAGAATGAAATGCCTTAAAACTCTGCTGCTTTTCACTGAAAATAAGGAAATCACAGTCAGCTTAGAAAAGGAAACTGCAGCTCAATCCCGCTTATGTACTTTTGTTACCAATCCTGTTACTTAACAGATGCCATATCACAGATTCCCTTGCTTTGCAATCTGTTCTCTTCTCTTTGGCTTCCAGCCTGATACAGTTTCTGCGTCTCTTTACTGAAATGCTGCCTGCTCAAAACTCTATCCGAAGCCTCCTGTGGCTCACCTCTCCCAGTTTCTAGTCCAGGGCTTTCCAAAGTTTTTCCCGCGGCGACACACCAACTGGCGTTGGTGTGTCGCCGCGGGAAAACCCGGAAGTGCCGTCCTTGCGGCAGCGCGCAAAAACCCAGAAGCGCTGCTGCCGCTTTCGGGTTTTGCGCGCTGCAGTTGGTGTGTCGCCGCGGGAAAACCCGGAAGCGATGATGATGATGATGATGATGATGATGATGATGATGATCAGCGCTTCCGGGTTGTGTGGTGACACACCAGACTGTGTGGCGACACACTTTTGTGTCGCGACACACAGTTTGGAAAGCTCTGTTCTAGTCCAACATCTTAACTGCCTCACCCCTGCCTATTTCTGCTTCAGACTTTATCTCAGGTTGGCAACCCAGGTTCTTGCCACCTTGGAGATCTGGTCTTTCAGCTTTGTTTATTCCAACAGGGTTTCACAGGCTGACAGACCTTCTCCTCGTCCAGTTCTGAACTTTGCTCCCTTCATCCCAAACCAGTTTCTTTCCCACTGACACCCGTTAGCCATCAAACGGATTATTTCTTTTTTTAAAATCCTAGCTCAAACTCCTGACGATTATATTCCCTTATGGATAATGTAACCATCAATTGTTACGAGCTGGCCTTGTTGGCCAATCCAAATTGTGCGTCACACAATCCTCATCATTTTGAAAACATCAGCTTGAAGCTCTCCTCTTCTGTACCGTATAACTTTTCTCAGAGGTCACTTACAACCTTTCTCGGAGTACCCAAACATTACTGTTCAGACAAAAAAAATACAGTTTCTTCAAAGTGAAACAGGGTTCAGTGCTTGCACAAAGCTTCTGAGAAGATAATTTGCACCAGACCCATAATGTGCCAGCTATAACTACAGGCCAACTAGTTTAGCCCAATTCTGAGCTCTGCTCCATTCACCCCAGACTAATTCCTTTCCAGCTGACATTCTCCAACTGTTGATTTGATTATTTCTTGTTTTAAAATCCTAGCTCTAACTGTTGCAGAACCCACTTTCTGGGGATAAAACAAGACGTTTGGGGCATATACCCACAATGCTTCTGTTCATGCTTACTCTTAGAACGTAATGATCTCCCTATCAAATAGCTGTTTCAGCTGTCCAGCCTCTTACACCTAAGTCCAACAGCTGATCACAGACATGGGACATCAATATTGTAGAAAGCAATTAGAGATTAAGCTGCCGCAGGAAAATATACTCCTACTTCTCATTACTTGATGATTGGCTTGTATCCTGAAGCTCTTGTTGTTCACAAAGTTGTGTGTACATGTGCATTTGTGTTTGTCTGATTTCTTCAATGCCCTTTCTCAGATAAGGTGACAATCTCAATGGGCATTGAAGGTGGAGATGTATCAATTATAGTTAAAATGCCCTCCCAAGCAGTATGTCTATGAAGGTTTATTTATTTATTTATCCAATTTATTCCCCGCCCATCTCCCATACAAGGGACTCTGAGCGGGTTACAACAATCAAAGTTAAAAACGATACAATAAAAGTCTAAAAAATGCAATATAAATAGATAAAATACAAGATGGGGGACGTAGGGAACGTAGCGTAGATAGTGTTGCTACGGGGTTAGCCAAACCCAGGAGGCACTACCGCCTCTGTTGTCCCAGGCCAGGTGGCAGAGCCAGGTGTTAAGGGCCTTCCGAAAGGTCAGGAGGGAGGGGGCCAGTCTCACCTCCGGGGGCAAGATATTCCATAGGGCGGGCGCTATCGCAGAGAAGGCACGCCTCCTGGACCCCGCTAGATGGAATTCTCTTGTTGAGGGGGTCCGAAGCATGCCCTCTCTGCATGCACGGGTGGGGCGGGCCGACGTTATCGGGATGAGACGGTCCCTCAGGTACCCTGGTCCTATGCCATGTAGGGCTTTAAAGGTGATCACCAACACCTTGAATTGGACCCGGAAGCAAACTGGCACCCAATGCAGCTCGCGGAGCAGAGGTGTTACATGGGCCGATCTCCTGGCCCCCATAACTGCTCGCGCTGCCGCATTCTGCACCAGCTGAAGCTTCCGGATACTCTTCAAGGGTAGCCCCATGTAGAGCGCATTACAATAGTCTATACGGGAGATGACAAGGGCGTGAGTGACTGTTCGGAGGTTCTCAGTCATCCAGGTGGAATTGTCTGTAGCTTGAATCATGTCAACTGGATTTCTATTTTCTCAGTGGAAACGTTTCGCTCCTTATCCAAGAAGCTTCTTCAGTCTGAGTAAAGTTTGTAAGGGAATCCTTAAATATGTTTCTATGGTGGCTGTGTGACCTTGCACCTGGGGCTAGGTCATGGTTATTTGAGATGTTTCTAAGTCCCTTTATCATCCAAAGGAGGATCGTTAAGATTACCTTGCTGTTGTTGAGATTGCGAAATGGTCTTAATCTTCCTAGGCACAGAAGACAAAGCAGGAAGGAAAATAGGGGAGAGATTGTGCCTGAGGCCCCCACCTCTATTCAAAGAAGGATTTTCCAAGTTGGCATAAATGGATTCCTTGACCCTCCTTTTTTTTCCCCCAAACCACTTATCTTCCCTGTCTAAAATGTGAACATTAATGTCCTCAAATGAGTGTCCTTTTTCCTTTAGATGAAGGTAAACTGCTGACTCTGGTCCTGTGGTGTTACTTCTCCTGTGTTGGGCCATCCTCCTGTACAAAGGTTGTTTGGTTTCTCCAATGTAGAGCTCAGAGCACTCCTCACTGCACTGAATTGCATACACTACATTGCTTTTCTTGTGTTTTGGAGTTTGATCTTTGGGGTGTATAAGCCTCTGTCTCAGTGTGTTGGTGGGTTTGAAATATACAGGTATGTGGTGTTTGCCAAATATCCTTTTTATCTTCTCAGACACGCCAGCCATGTAAGGAATGACCAGGTTCTTCCGTTTACTCTGAGTCTCAGCCCTGTCTGTTGCTGTTTTAGGTCTGGTAGACTTAGATTTGGTGAAGGCCCTATTCAGATATTCTGGGTATATTCCTATAAAGCAGATGTTCTGGGTATATTCCTATTTGTTTCTCAATGTAGCTTCATGTATGATCTAATTTCTTGCAGTTATTTTTAAAAAAGGTAAAGGTACCCCCCGCACATTTGTGCAGTCGTGTCCGACTCTAGGGGCCGGTGCTCATCTCCGTTTGTTAGCCAAAGAGCCAGCGTTGTCCGAAGACGCTTCCACGGTCATGTGGCCACATGACACGTGCGGAACGCTGTTACCTACCCACTGAAGTGGTACCTATTCATCTACTTGCATTTGCATGCTTTCAAATTGCTAGGTTGGCAAGAGCTTTAGTTATTTATTTATCAGATATCTATCCTCCCTTTACAACTCAAGGTGGTGTACACAATGGTCCTTCCTCCTATGTTCCCCATAATAACAGTCCTGTGAGTTGGATTGGGCTGAGAGAGAGTGACTGGCCCAAGATGAACTGGCTTTCATTTGTGTTTCCTGCACTTTTCATACTAGATCAGCCTTTCTCAATCTTTGACCCTAGAGGAACCCTTGAAATATTTTTCAGGCCTCAGGGAGCCCCTGCACATTCAGGCTCCAATATAGGCCAGAAGTTACAAACTTATTATATTCATTTCATGGGTAGGCCTGTCTATATGCATTGACAGTGTTCTTAAACTAAAAATAAAGAACGAAACTTACCTCTTTAATGTGAAGTTGCCTGAATTTGAAATAATTTTTTAAATAAATTGTGATCTCCCAGGGAACCCCTAGTGACCTCTTGCGGAACCCTAGGGTGCCACGGAACCCTGGTTGAGAAACCCTGTACTCTTGTTTGAGATGGCATCTGTGATGGTGAATGGTCTACTGAGGAGGCCTCCTCAACTGTTTAGTGAAACCCCAAACTCTCAATAGGATTGTGAGCAAAACTATAATGAAATCAAAATCCCATTATTTGATTTTGTCAAGAGTTATAGTCCCCATTTTGCAGACATGACGCAGAGTCCTGAGCAAGCCTGAAAACTCAAATCAAATCAGTTTATTACAGCCATAAGGCCAGGTACAGTAAAATATATAATAGTAGAACTGTTACACACACACACACACACACACACATATATACAGAAAAACAATGAGTATAATAGGATCTAAAGGTAATTAAGAACATATATAACAAAATAAAACAGAATAAAAATAGTATTATAAGAAGTGATGAGTGAATGAGTATTCAAACTTAATTAATAGTGTAAAAATCTGATGAATAATTAATAGTGTGCACAAAACTGGGTGACTTGGGAAGATATTTTTGAGTCCTTGTTTGAAAGAAGTAACCATAAGTAGAAATCACCCTCCCTACCAGGAAATTTCTTCAAGATTGGATAAATGAAGGAGCAAAGTTTGAAAGCCACTACAGTATCTCACACAAGCTATCAATGAAGCCAGAAAACATTAAAGAGGCTCTCCACCTTGACGTGAACATTTCAGGGTGTCTCTGTGCTGCCTTCCTTGTTGGCCATGTCCTGTTGATAGTGCTGTGGCCTGATTGTCAGACATTTGGCACTGTAGACATTCAAGTTTAATTAAAGAAGCTCTTAATGGCCACGATAGATTCATTGTACTGTTTTCCCCTTGAGACTTTGGACTTAGTCATCACAGCAAAAGCCAGTTTGTTTCTTCTGGTTAGTGTCAAATAAAGTCGGTTTCCATTTGCAAAGGTCAGTTTGTTGGCCCGAATAAACTCATGTACTTTTTCTTATTTAATCATACAGCTTTACTTGCTATTTTTGTTCAGGAGTATTCAATCCCGCTGTGACAATAATAAGGTATTATTTTAGCAGCCTCCATGCTGCTCTGCATGGATTTTAATTTCTTCACCATCCCTTCAGGCTGTACAACTCCATCCTGCATTTTGAACAGTAACAGCAACATAACACAAATTCCTGGGAGTGTCATCCCTCTATGATAATAACCACGAATTCTCATGTCGGTTCTTCTTGAGACTTTTTCCATCTGGGCATCAAGACATAGAAGACTGTTTTAAAGACTGCTCCTACCCAAGGAACTAGTGTAAATGCAAAAAAGGTAACCTTGCCAGGAAGTTGTGATAATGCTGCAGTTCTATTCTGATGGGCAAACCCAGCTAGCTATGTAAGGAGGAAACAACCTTAGATAAATCATTACATTTATAACCTGCCACCACAACCTCCAAAGTTTCTCCAAAAGATGGATTGGACTGAGAAATAATGACTGGTTCAAAAGTCACCAGTAAACTTCCATTGCTGAAGGATAGTCCTGAACCTGGATGTCCCCAGTCCTAGTTCAAATGTTACTCACTACTCTATAAGTCTAATCACTACTTTAATAAGAGCCATCTGGAACTCCAAGGAGATAGACAATATCTATATAATCATCTCAAATAGGAAAGCAACTTTATGTGCTAGTACATTTTTTCCACCCTGTATTTGCCTTTTGCTCAAATTTCGTTGAAGTAGACCAAGTTGTATGTATGGCTGTGAGAGTTGACGGTGACTGCAGCCATGAAATTAAAAGACGCTTGCTCCTTGGGAGGAAAGCTATGGCAAACCTAGACAGCATATTAAAAAGCAGAGACATCACCTTGCTGACAAAGGTCCGTATAGTTAAAGCTATGGTTTTTCCAGTAGTAATGTATGGCTGTGAGAGTTGGACCATAAGGAAGGCTGAACGCCGAAGAATTTATGCTTTCGAACTGTGGTGCTGGAGAAGACTTATTAGACAGTGTTCTAATAGACAGCATCTTGATGAGATTCATCCTAAGCCTCTTCAGTTCCATCCAGATCGTCACAACTTCCACACACCAGGTTAGGGCATCCAATGCATCTCCAAATTGGCCAGAGACAGAGCTATAAAGCTGAGCATCATTAGTAAATTGATGGTTCCTCATCCTCAACAGTGGATGTCGCTCCTAGCAGTTTCATGAAGATATTAAAGAGGATGGCACATCTTATACTGGAGTACCCAAGGGTGCCCAACCTTTCCTCCCTCACCAACAATGATTTGAATTGCAACCAGTGCTTCCAAAGTAACACCAGGCTTGCACAACTTGTGACCTACAAAGCTAAAAGTAGAAACAAAGGTTTTCAGCCTATAATATGGCTGAAAACCTTTGTTTGGCAGCCTATAATATATGGCTATGGAGTAGCATTTTGGCTTAGATGGTAACAAATTACAGCTCTTTAGCCTCAGAATCTAACTAAAAATCATCTCTTTGAAACTATACTGAACCTATGAAATTATATTGCTAATTTTGAAAACCCTTCCTTCCTTCCTTCCTTCCTTCCTTCCTTCCTTCCTTCCTTCCTTCCTTCCTTCCTTCCTTCCTTCGCGATTACCATCAATTTTATTCCTTATTGGAGAGCTAGAAACTCAGCCTATCATTTGTGCATCCGATTTTTAGTCTGTTGACATGGTGCCTTCTTTGAAAGGTAATTGGATTTCTGTTACCTAATAGAAAGTGACAGTTAACAGTATTTATTTTCCATTTATGTCTCGGCAGATAGCATAATGCAATTTTGATTGGTCTTTAGTTTTGAAATCTGAGATTCTTCTTTGGGTCTGTTTTGAAGGATGGAAAGGTGATGGCCTAATGATAATAGTTTGTTTTTTATACATCACTCTAGCTGTCATTTTCAGACTTAATGGCTTCTATTCCGTGTTATATTCTGACATATTGTAATGCAACTTACCATATTTTTACAAACTTATTTTCTACTTCCCTCTTTCATAGTTTAGTGATTTGTTTTAATGTTTTAAATTTCTTACATTTGTATAATTTTTTCCTTCTAAGGAGATCAAGAGTTTATGATGGTATTATCTCATTATTTCCTTCTCAGCAGCCTAGCCAGATAGAGTGAATGAGAAACAATCCCTTTCATAAGATTCATAACATAATTTAATATTTAAACCTTTCTAGCTTTTTGTAACACTTGTTTTCTCTTGATGTCATCATGAGAAATACATAGCTAAGTATGGGAACATTAAACTAGGAAAGAGGAAACTATGGAGAAATTTGATGGCAATACATGGTTAATGGAGAGATATCGTATTAGCTTAGTTTACAAAAATCATTACTTCCTTTTTCTCACGAATTTCCCCCCAAATTTAATGTTTTTCATAAAATTGATTTGTAACATGATCAAATGAACAAAGTTGTAATTATGTTTTCACAAATGACTATCCCTGGACATTGTAACTATATAGTAAGTAAAAGAATCCCACTTTGTAACGTACCTCTAACAGAGAAGAAAATAAGAAAAAAATATATATCAACAAAAATCTAGCAGTAAACCTGGATTTTGAAACAGTGCAGACAGGCACATCAACTGTATGCACAGCAAGTTCAAATAAAACAAATATAGAATACTGCATTTCCAAATATATTTTGAATTTAGGAGAGCATATTCTAAAACTTGAGCATAAGTGGTAAGAAGTCCCTTTTGGGTAAAGCTACATGCTCCCATTACCAATTTCATCCTTGCTGGATGAAAGAACATCTGGAAACTTTTGCCCAAGGGAGCAAGGAACATAACTGGAATGCTTAGCACATGAGTGTTTCAGACAACTCTTCCTGCTTCCTCGTAGTTATGCACGTAGATATTTTTGTTGTTTATTAGTTCAGCCGCCTGTCTGCTCTTCCCACCCCACCCCCCATGTTGTTCCTATCATCTAATTCCCAGCCTATGGATGAGGCTGCTTTAAGTTGCTACCTATACTGGTGTTAAAGTAAACTTGTCCCTGTTTTTCTGACACTATCCACGGGCAGCCTCAAGATGTCTAAAATGTGTTAGGCTTTGTTGCCCATTTCCTTGGCATAAGCACTCTAACCGCTTCAGATTATTTAGGAAGTAAATGGGGCTTCCTAGTGATCAACAACATCATGAGAAAGGCCGGGCTGGATGAATCACAAGCCGGAGTTAAGATTGCCGGGAGAAATATCAACAACCTCAGATATGCAGACAATACCACCCTAATGGCAGAAAGTGAAGAGGAACTAAAGAGCCTCTTGATGAGGGTGAAAGAGGAGAGTGCAAAAGCTGGCTTGAAACTCA
The DNA here is from genome assembly GCA_023362775.1 of Charina bottae. Taxonomy (NCBI): domain Eukaryota; kingdom Metazoa; phylum Chordata; class Lepidosauria; order Squamata; family Charinaidae; genus Charina; species Charina bottae. The sequence goes on from JALMGJ010000019.1 coordinate 8,071,338, forward strand.
ACATTAAAAAAACCCAGATCATGGCATCTGGTCCCATCACTTCCTGGCAAATAGAAGGGGAAGAAATGGAAGCAGTGACAGATTTTATTTTCTTGGGCTCCAAGATCACTGCAGACGGTGACTGCAGCCATGAAATTAAAAGACGCTTGCTCCTTGGGAGGAAAGCTATGGCAAACCTAGACAGCATATTAAAAAGCAGAGACATCACCATGCCGACAAAGGTCCGTATAGTTAAAGCTATGGTTTTCCCAGTAGTAATGTATGGCTGTGAGAGTTGGACCATAAGGAAGGCTGAGCGCCGAAGAATTGATGCTTTCGAGCTGTGGTGCTGGAGAAGACTCTTGAGAGTCCCTTGGACTGTAAGGAGGTCAAACCAGTCAATCCTAAAGGAAATCAACCCTGACTGCTCATTGGAAGGACAGATGCTGAAGCTGAAACTCAAATACTTTGGCCACCTAATGCGAAGAGAGGACTCACTGGAAAAGACCCTGATGCTGGGAAAGGCTGAAGGTAAAAGGAGAAGGGGACGGCAGAGGATGAGATGGTTAGATAGCATCACCGATGTAATGAACATGAATTTGAGTAAACTCCGAGAGACAGTGGAGGACAGGAAGGCCTGGCGTGCTATGGTCCATGAGGTCACGAAGAGTCGGACACGACTAAACGACTGAACAACAACAACAACAAAAGTGATCAACAGGGCATTTATGTTGTTGTTTATTCGTTCAGTCGCCTCCGACTCTTCGTGACGTCATGGACCAGAGCTTCCTGTCAGCCGTCACCATCCCCAGCTCCCCCACGGTCAAGTCCGTCACCTCCAGAATATCATCCATCCATCTTGCCCTTGGTTGGGTCCCTCTTCCTTTGGCCTTCCACCTTCCCCAGCATCAGCATCTTCTCCAGGGTATCCTGTCTTCTCATGATGTGGCCAAAGTACTTCAGTTTTGCCTTTAATATTATTCCCTCAAGTGAGCAGTCTGGCTTTATCTCCTGGAGTATGGACTGGTTTCATCTTCTTGCAGTCCAAGGCACTCTCAGGATTTTCCTCCAACACCACAGTTCAAAAGCATCTATCTTCCTTTGCTCCGCCTTCTTGTAGATATTATCCCTGCTGAATCTGAGAACATTTGTGTGACACTGGTGGTTGGGCTTATTGAAGTTCAACGTTCTGCATCTTGGGTTCCCTGGTGCTGGAAAGGTAGAATCTGAATGTATTAAATAAATAATTGCTGATTCTTATAATGTGCTTAGGAAAGGCAGTGCACCTGTACACTAGTTTTTAATGTTTACATGCTGAGATTTGGCAAGAGATTACCAGCTTCATAATACATATTTGTGAGAGTAGAAATGTTAACAGAAGAACAACTGTTTGGCAGCTGGACTTTGGCAAGTCTGGTCAATAAACAGCGTGATTTCTTCTTTTTAGTCTGTTTTTCCAATGGTAAATAGAGAAGTAGCTTGTTTGTTACAGCTACTCTGACATGAGTTTGTTGCTAGACTCAACAGCTACCATTTTAAATTACCCACCATTCATTATGTCATTGCAAAATCACACCCTTTGTGGTGAACACAGATAGGAGTTTATGGAATGATTTTTTTTTTAAATACTGCACAAGATATTAATTATTCTAGCATTAGGGCTTTCAGTGGTGCATGTAGTTGAATGAATCAGCAGGAAGTAAGATTTTTACGAGCCGTCTGGCTTTTGAATTATGGAGAAACAGTGCATAGACCTTGTGGTGAATGTCGTAGTTGTTCAGATACAGATCTCAGAAAATATACTTGTCTAGCAGAAAGAAAATATTTATTCTGTATAGCTAGGCTTGCTATTTTGTAATCAGATGTTACATTTGGATTCTAAAGCCATGCCCTTTTTTCATAATTTTTCATATTAAAATATTGACTAGTTTATATCTATACCTGAGTTTGGAGTGCTTTTGTCCTTATGTGGACAAAATGGCAAATTTTGTGCAGTAGGCTTGGAGGCATGCTGAAATTTTCAGTAGAAAGATTTGGAAACATACAAACAAACCAGGGGTGCCTGTGGGATGTTGTCAAAAAAGTGAAGATGGTGGCCACAATGGGGCAACCAAAGTGCTGCCTGGTTTTTTTAATGTGTGTCAGGTGTGTGATGCCCATTAAAAACTGGCAGAGGTACTATCATGGGTGCCATATTGACTTTTTTACCATATCCTGTGGACACCCCTGAAACCAATAAAGGAACTGTAGAAGTAGATAGAATGAAGAACACTGCATCTTGAAAAAGGCCAGCTGGAACACCAAGTATTCTACATGTCAATGTTTGATTGCAGGTCACAGCATTGCAATTTGTTTTTGATGAAACACACAAAAGCAAGTAGTAATTCAACCAACATTGAAATCAGGACTTCTGAAATCATTTCACTCAAATGCTTCAGGAGGAGAGATGTGATTGTAAGGACCACTATAAGAGTTCAGCTGAGACATGAGCCAACAATTAGCTACTCTCTCCCTTCCAATATCTCCTATTCCATGAGAAACCAGGAATATATATTCACTTCCTTTGGTCTGAAAAGAAAGAGAATGCGTAAAACCGTTTTTTCAAAACTCTACAAAACAGCATTTGTTTGCTGTAAGTAACCCTACAAGTATAGATTAGATTTTCTCTAGTCTATCATCCAAGAATTAACCAGGTCCTATCTGCTTAGCTTTTTAGCTCAGCTGTAGTCAGACTATCCAGAGAGACATGTTTAGATTCATTATTGTTGATAATTGAGATCATTGTAATTTTTAAAAGAGATTCTCTTAAGAGTTGTTTACAGCAAAAAGAACACAGCATTTTCTCTTGATAAACGTTTAGTTCTGTCTGACATGGACTTCATCTCTTGACCGAGTAATATTCAACCACTTCTATTTTCATCCAAAAACTGTAAAAGTAATAATGCCCATTCTTAAAATATTTATGATGTAGTCTTGATTCTCTAAGCAAATAATTTACCAGTTTTTACATCCTGGATCAGTGCTTTTAATTAGGCATGATTAGACAGCCTCCTTGAGTGGTACTGTAAGTTTTAGATTGCCAATAAAAGACATAAAATTATCAGTGGAATAATTACTCTTACTCAATATCATCATGGGACCACTTTCATTTTCTGTCTGAAGTCACCAAAATATTTTGTAACATCTGTGGAAATTGAAACGGTTTTGAATATTTTTTCTCTTGCTCATCCCCTCAGGTCCCTTATCCATCTCAGTTTCATGAGCTATTATGTAGAAAAATGCCTACAACACCCTCTCAGCCTGTAAAATAGAGTAGAGCATGAATCAGGCAAATCAATCAATCAATCTTTTAATGTATCCGTTTTGAGAAATGCGCAGTTAGCTGATACGGCCTCACCGACCTTGGCTGATATCGAAAGACAATATTTTTTAAATTACCTAAATGTAAGCTAGAAAAGAGTTGATACAGCCCCATGCAGGGCATGCTCCATATTTTCCTCTTTTTTATTCCCCCCTCCCATGATATTATTAAAAAGTTTTTGAATTGCAAGCTTCACTACTACAGTAATGATCTCATCAGAAAGAGACATCAACAGCTAAGGCAGTGTTTGCAAATGTGCATATGATCACTGGTTATGCATGTTGGGATAAAATCAGCAGGCCTGGCGGTTCGTTTTCTGACTAACAAAATTTATTAAAAGGCATAGGCTTTTTATAAAATGTGTTAGTTGGGAAAGATGCTACCAGACTCCAGATTTTTTTGCCACCATAGACTAACACAGCCCTGCAATTGTTAGTAGGGGTGACAGGAGTTAAGATTTGACATCCCTAGACTGAAACCGGATAAGAGAAAGCTGATATAAGACAGTTTTTATGTCATGTCTGTCTTATGGATCACTTCGTAGTTGCCATGATTGTATAAATAATATCCATATCCCTGCTTCTCTTAGTTTAGCCTGCGTTGCTGATGCTGTTAGCACCCTGTGGCAAATTCCCATAATTGATCGCCTAGCCTCTGTCATTCCCTCCCTCCCTCCCTCATCACGTTACAAGATACTGGCAACTAGCCATAGGAAAGGGAAGGAAATTCAATAGATTTTTTTTTTAACTGAAATATCTTTAATCCCCCTTCCCCCCTTGTTTTAGGAACATAAAAATGCATTGGGTAAAATTTGGCTTGCCCAAAGTAATACGTTTGATCACTGTGATTGCTTCACAAGTGCAACGGTATGGTCATCTTGGAACATAATATATAGGGAAACATGGGCTGCTGTCCACTTTAAGGCACTTGGATTGCTGAAGCCAAAGCAAGTGTCATGGAGAGAAAGAGAGCCGTCATCTTCTGCAAAAATGATAAGAAAGGCTGTGGGCTCAAGAACCCAAATCTTGCTCCCTTTTCTTGCGAAAATGGCAATGCCCCTGGAGACAGGAATTCATCTTGAAGCCTAGGAATGTTAATGTTCCTGTGCCGTTAAGTTAATAAAAATTCTAATTTTTACCCCTCCCTTCTATATGTCCTTTTTTTTTGCCAGAAGAAACAGATGGCTGTGATAAACAACTGTCATACATCACTGCTCCCTCCTCAGCTCCCCACACTGACTTCCTCGTTATATTTCAGTAAATAATAGGAAGTGATTCTTTATGCAAACCCCACACTTTCATACTCACGTCTACTTCCTTTGGGGAGATTTTTCTAGGAGTTGGAGTTCCAAGCTAGTGGGTGGGAGGCTTTAGAAGAAAAAAGAAAATGCAATCCTGTGAGAGACTTGGTGGGTCAGTTGTATTATCCAGATGCTGGCCAGCAGATATTAATGGGATTAGAATTAGCTGGCTGGGGAATTCTGGGAGTTGAAGTCCACCCATCTTCAAGTGGCCAAGGCTGAGAAACACTGCTCTGGAGGCTTCGGCCTTGCAGCACCAACACATGCTGAGCAGACTGGTCACCTCTCCCTGCCTGAACAGCCCAACCCCTCTTGTCCATATGGCCTGCCTCCGCCATGTTTCCCGCCTGGCTCCCTTGCCACCTGGACTCGGCCTCTTCCTTCCTCTGCACAGCTCCGCTCCGCTGGCTCCACTCCCGGGCTGTGCTTCCTTGCCGACTGCCCGCCAGTCATTTTCCTTCTGCTACCCACCGAACTGCCTGTTTCCTTGTGCTCCTCTGTTCTCCTCCTCTTCTGCAGAGAGGGGAATCCCCATGAATGGGAATCCTTCCAGCAAAAAGAAAAACCTCAGCTCTTCCTTTCTACATCTTTGCTACAGTATGTCCTGATTTATTGTTCCTCCTCATTCCTGCTGCTTTGCTCTGAAGTCTTTCTTTCCCTTACTTCTTTTCCTTAAAGCTACTTTTTCTCTCAACTTCGTTTTCCTTCACTTATTTTTTCCCCAAACTCCCTTTTCTCTTTAAACTCCTTTTTCTGACCTTCCTTTTTCCCCTGCTTCTTTCTCACCAAAGCACCTGTTTGCCTTTCTAACTATGCCTTGGCTCAGTTCCCCATTCCTTACTGTGCCCGTTTATACTGCTCAGCTCCATTCCTTTTATATGTTTGCTTTTTAATTCGCTCTTCTACCTTTTCTACTGCAGCTCTCATTTCTCTGACTTGACTCTGCTACCCTACGTTTGACGACTTGCTAACTTTGGGAGTCCTTAATTTTTAGCCTACTGGGTCTTCTTTCTGACTGCCATCTCTTTTCCTGATCTATTACTTCCTAATTATACTGCCTTCTCTCTGGGTCCTATTTTCTCTGCTTTGGCCCCCTTTGCACCAAATTTTAACTGTATGACTTATTCCCAAATGGTACGGAGGACAGGAAGGCCTGGCGTGCTATGGTCCATGAGGTCACGAAGAGTCGGACACGACTAAACGACTGAACAACAACAACAAACTTTCAACCACCCTGTAGTAACCTATGGCTGCGAGAGCTGGACCATAAGGAAGGCTGAGCAAAGGAAGATAGATGCTTTTGAACTGTGATGTTGGAGGAAAATTCTGAGAGAGCCTTGGACTGCAAGAAGATCAAACCAGTCCATACTCCAGGAGATAAAGCCAGACTGTTCACTTGGGGGAATGATATTAAAGGCAAAACTGAAGTACTTTGGCCACATAATGAGAAGACAGGATACCCTGGAGAAGAAGCTGATGCTAGGAAAAGTGGAAGGCAAAAGGAAGAGGGGCCGACCAAGGGCAAGATGGATGGATGGTATTCTGGAGGTGACGGACTCAACCATTAGGGAGCTGGGGGTGGCGACGGCCGACAGGAAGCTCTGGCGTGGGCTGGTCCATGAAGTCACGAAGAGTTGGAAGCAGCTGAACGAATAAACAACAACAACTTTCAACCAGGGTTTGTACTAGTGGAAAAATCCATGCAACTGATTCTGTGAAGACCCTACGAGTGGTTCAGGCAGGCAGGGTGTTCTTCGCAAACTGCTTTTGACCCCCTCCCCCTTTTCATCAGCCTTTTATAATCTGGCCCGCAAGTTAATGGTGTCCATGAGTCCAAGAATCCATCTTTATTCCTACTAAATATATGATTTGATTGCTGGCTTGCAAAAGCGGAAATTAGTGCAGCATGAAAGCATAAATATCTCATGAAAAGCATGTGTCAGTGGTTCAAAGAACTATACTGGAACACACTTTAAGGGAGAATTGCACTGCGACAATTAAAAATAGCGAGCATTTTATTAAAGATGTTTTTCCACAGAGTAAAAACAATACAAATGTTAAGTTAAAGATAAGAGAAATAGAGAAAAGGAACAGAAAAGTGAAAAAGAATTAAAGAAAAAGAGACAGAAAAGAAGGAAAAAGGGAAAAAAGAAAGAATAATAAAGAAGTAGCTTCGGATCTTTAACAGCAGTTATAAGTACTGTAGATTTATATTTTACCCTCACTCTCTAAGTTTACATCAAAGTTTCCTTCTTTCCTTAATCTACCCTTCCTAATCTTCAAACCCATAAATCACCAGTTCATTTTTTTTCTTTTTTCAGCAAAAAGTCCATAAGGGGTTTCCAGTTACTAATAAATGTGGTTATTGTCCTTTCTCTAATCAAACAAATCAATTTTGCCATCTCTGCTAGTTCTGTCATCTTCACCAACCATTCCTCCATTGTGGGTATTTCAGAATCTTTTTGCGCATCTAGTTGTCTCACAGCAGTGATCATATATAAAAATAATCTTTCATAGCTGTGAGCATTTGCTTTTCTAATGATGAAGGAAGAGGTGCCCTCACCTCTTGCTGTTTAGTAAGATCTTTCTTTGTTCTGCATAAATTACCTTTTTTCTCCTTTAGTATCATGTGCTGCAGGTGTGTAAGTAATGCAAGAGTTAGTTTTATTTTAATGTGTATGCTGTTTCAAACACAGCACACTCAAGAAAATCTCATATAACCAAAATATCAATAACTTTTCATTTGCTTTTTTTAGCAGATACCATATGAAGAGACAACTTTATGACAGCATAGTCACTTAATTCTGCAAAATTTAGAAATGTTATTTCAACTTACCTTCCGTAACACAACAATATTTGTCATCTTAAAATATTCCCCAATTCCACTTTTTCCCCAAGGGATACAGGTAAATTTCAAATATTATTGAATCCAAGTGGATATTTGATTGTTCACCATCCTTGCTGACGAAAAAGATTACATTATGGGAAAATTTAGCCACAGTTCAAAAATTGACTTGAGTTTCATTTTAAATAAGATTATGGCATCTTAAACTTGATTTTGTAATTCCTTCCTATTTTTTTTTCCTAAATAAAAATTATTCTTCTGTAGGAGATTTGGAGGTTTCTGTGAATGACAAAAATTCTTAAATAACACAGCGTTAAAAATGTAATTACATCTACGAAACAAAAGGGGAAATGTTCATACTTAATTTATGAACACATCAATTAAGCCTGCTATTGAAATAATACATTTTGCACTGGCTTACCTATTGATTAAGTCTAATCTTGCCAAATGAATAAATAAAGAACACTTAGAAGAACATAAATCCTGTCATATTTGTCACATCTTTGCAAAGCCTGAATTAAGCTATTGCCTTTCTAAGTGAGATTTTTCCAGAATTCATGGTAGCATTTTGAGTTAGTTGGTCATAACTATGTCCCATTGAAATTAGTCATAAAAATAACAGCAATGACTAAGTGGTCTCTTTTATGGCAAGGGGCCTTCTTAGGGACCACTTTGTCACCAGGTAATAAAGAGCAAGAACAGTTGGACATAACCCAGTATTAATACCATAATAATGGTCTTTTCAGAGTGTCGGGAAGAGAAAGATGATTTGAGAAACAAAGCATGTTCTGAGCTTGAAAACGTACCTCCATTCTCAGGGAAATGGATCACCAGCTCTCCGATGGTTAGCAAGAGAAATTACAAAAGCTTCATTCTTCATTCTAGCAGTTCTGATATCAATTGGGTTCTAAAAGTGAGAGAATCTAGTTGTTGAGATTTCTGTAACCTAATCCCTTTTCCCATTCAATATATCTGATTATAGAGGCCTTGGTAAGAATCTTGATTTCTCCTCCCAAGAGCTTGAAAAGAATTAAAAGAAAACAGCACAACTGGCTAATTATAGGATCTCACACAATTTAAACGCTGGACAGATTGAAGTTGCTTTTTGCAAAAGTGGCAAATAGCTTCCTTTCCATGAGTATTTCTGATGATGCCTTGCCGAGGTGTGAAGGGGTGTAACATTCTTGATCATAATGTGAAACTTCACTGCATAACTGATCAAAATTCATTCTTGCAAGGTGCTCATTCTTGATCAGTTTTATCCATAGTTTCTTATGGCCTCTCTTCTACTAGTTTTGCATCTTAAAAAATAAGGGCTCACCATATCCAGTTGTTTCATCAAAACTCAATATAAGTAAGAGCACAAATAGATTGGAAGAACACCAGGGCTTGAAATATGTTCTTCCACGTAAGAGAAACATTTTTCAGTTACAGTCCACAATAGTTTTAATTTGTTAGATATTGCTTTGAGTACTGTATTCTATCATACAGTAGATCTACAGTATATCCAACTCACAAGATTAAGCCTTTCATCAACGCTGAAAACATTATGCCTATTTCTTAATAAAGAATCTGACTGGTAGTTTGAAGTGACAGAGGCTGGAGAGAGAGAGAGAGAGAGAGAGAGAGAGGGAGGGAGGGAGGGAGGGAGGGAGGGAGGGAGGGAGAGGAAGGGAGAACTGCAAGAAAGCTGGTGAGTGCCAATGCTCATAGGCAGGACTGTGTCATAATGGGCCCACAAGGTTACTAGTTTGGTTCTAGACACAGTTCAAAGTGTTGGTGATCATCTTCAAAGCCCCAAAAGGTTAGAATTAGGATAGATTAGGGCAGGGTTTCTCAACCAGGGTTCCGTGGAGCCCTAGGGTTCTGCGACAGGTCACTAGGGGTTCCCTGGGAGATCATGATTTATTTAAAAAGTTATTTCAAATTCGGGCAACTTCACATTAAAGAGGTAAGTTTCATTCTTTATTTTTAGTTGAAGAACACTGTTAATGCCTATATACAGGCCTACCCATGAAACAAATATAATAATTTAGTAACTTCTGGCCTATATTTGAGCCTGAATGTGCAGGGGTTCCCCTAGGCATGGAAAATTCTTCAAGGGTTCCTCCAGGGTCAAAGATTGAGAATGGCTGGATTAGGGACTGCCTCCTCCATTCAGGGTTGTTTTCCCTAACATCTAATGGACAGTGCCTTCTCTATCCAACCAATTATGGCAGAGATACCATAGGAAGGGTTTTCTCAATGCACTCTGGAATCCATCTCAGGAGGCCAAGCTAGCAAATTCTTTGCTGGGATGTCTCTGTCAGACATTTTCAAGAAGGCATTCCATTCATAGGCAATGTTGTTTTCTTGAAGATGCCAGGGGATAAAGCCTGGTTTTAAGGGATTGTTTAAATATCTGGTCGACTCAGCTTAAAATTGACCAGGACAGAGAAAGCTAATCTGTTTGCAGGATGAGAGTTGTGATAGATACAGAAATGTACGTTTGAATTTGGCTCCCACTGGCATTTTCATAACATAAATGCAGATAGTTTAAATTTAATTATGTTAATATAAATTAATTTACAAGCAGAACTCTCTTAAATAATGCTAAGAGTTCAGTGTTTTCACTTCATTTTAGAACTACCATATTTGGGCAGCAAAACCCTCAGTGACCAATAGATGGCAGCTAAGCAGATAAAAATGCTACCTCTTTACTGCCATCTACTGGTCCTCCAGTTTCTGCAGCCCAGATATGATAGTCCCAACTTATTTGGACCCAGGTGATGCTTTGCTGCTTCATCAAGAATTATCCTCAGTTTTGCAGTTATTTCCTAGCATAATAAAAGCCTTAACCATCAAAAACATTCTAGGAATTGCCTGCATTAAAACAATCTGTAATCACTTGCTTCTAGGAGGTCTTGATCATATGCATTATTTTTTTATCTTTCCAACTGTTAGAGTGGCCCATGTACTTTGTGCATATGCTGAAGCCCTGATTTATAATTAGAAGCATCTGGCCATGCTGCTTGCTAGAGTAATTTTCCCAAGCAAAGCAAAAGTTTGGAGGCAGCTCTCATTGAGTAACAGAAGCAAAGGAAAAACAATCATGTTCTACTGTCTAAATAAAATATGGATTTTTTTTTCATTTTAAAACACTGATCCTTGTTTGGAGGACTAAAATTTCCAGCACTAAGGTTAGGAGAAATGTGGAGCAAAAGAATCAGAAGTAGTAAAAGTAGACCATCTCAGTTAAAGCTAAGATGTTGCTAAGACTTTTACTGTGCAACCCAGTCAAGCCTACTCAAAAGTAAGATCCAAGTGAGATCAGTGGCTCTTACGCCAAAGTAAATAGGCATGGAATTGTGAAGGAACATGGGAAAGGGCCAAAAATACAATTTGTTGTTGTTGTTCATTCATTTAGTCGTGTCCGACTCTTCGTGACCTCATGGACCATAGCACGCCAGGCCTTCCTGTCCTCCACTGTTTCTCGGAGTTTACTCAAAAAATACAATAGTGTGAAATAATTCAACATGTGATTGATAGAGAGGGAAAAAAACCCAAGGTGAATAATTTAGAACATAAAAATGGGTAAGTGTACAGGAATAAATAGTACAAACTGTCAGCCTTTGAGGTAGGCCAGGACAAGAAACATACACTGCAGGGATTCTGGCAATGCTCTATAGCAGAGCTTTCCAAACTGTGTGTCGCGACACAAAAGTGTGTCGCCACACACAGTCTGGTGTGTCGCCACACAACCCGGAAACGCTGATCATCATCAGCGCTTCCGGGTTTTCCTGCGGCGACACACCAACGGCGGCGCGCAAAACTCGAAAGCGGCAGCAGCGCTTCCGGGTTTTTGCGCACTGCCGCAATGGTGGCACTTCCGGGTTTTCCCGTGGTTGGTGTGTCGCCGTGGGAAAACTTTGGAAAGCCCTGCTTCTACTAAAGTAGAATCTTTAAATCCTTTCAAAGTTTCTCTGTTCCATTGTATACTAAACAAAATCAAGGCAGAGATATCTTGAGTTTCTTTCTAACCCTTCCTTCAATCTCTGGACTCTTCTCCATTTCCCTCCTTAGTAGCTTACTCATTCCTTTCTTATTCCCAAGATCAGCTGTAAATTTTCTTTACATAAATAAAAGTGCACCAAGAATTGATCTCAAACACATAAGCAGAGCAAGTGGGTTAAACACTTACAGTAACCAAGTAAAACCTGAAAGGAATAGACAACTACACAGAGAAGCCAAGCCTGAGAGAACACATTCAGTCAATCCATGGTTAAGTCCTCTAAGTGTGGCTGATCAGTTTTATCTGAATAAGAGAAGTTCCATGGGGAAGACCCAACGAGATAGCATTCTTAAAGGGAAATCCATGCAATAGGCTCTGTTCAAGCTGTTGCACCGCAGGTCTCATAATGAAAATGCTGTTCCCCTTTGAAGGGCATCTTAAAGTAGGGCTACCATATTGGGCCTGCAGTAATCCCTCTGATCACTAGATGGCAGCCTGGACTTGGGTTTTCTGTATCTCTTCGCAGCCCTTCTTAACCCCCCCCCCCGCAAAAAAAAGAAAACTGGTCTGAAAAGAGTGAAAACGTTAATGTACAAGTACGAAACTTCTTGAAAGGAGGCGTGATTGTTTAATAATAAGATAACCATTGAAAAAGGAGAGGTAATTCCTACTGAGATTGATGCCACAGTGATGCAGTTATCAAGGCCCTTAGTAAGAGATTGCTGACTATAGGATCCATCAAATCTAGAAAGACCAAAGTGTGTTGTGTGTGTGTGTGTCAGGGCCAGCCCAAGAACAACGATGAGTCAGTGTATTCCGGTTCTTTATTGTTCTCACCATACAGACGGAATCTTGCCAGACTAAAGCTATCCTAACTAACCTAAGGGGAGACAACTTAGGAGACTCTAGGGCGGAGCTACTCTGACTCTCTTTGACTCCCTGCCAAGACTCTCCAGACTGCGAGTCTGTGTATCTCCTTGGAATGCGCTCCCTCCTTGGGCCAGTCACACTCTCTCAGCCCAACTCACCTCACAGGGTTGTTGTTGTTGTGGGGAAAGGAGGAGGAGGAAGGAGTATTAGGTATGTTCGTCGCCTTGAGTTATTTATAAAAATAATAAAGGCGGGATAATAAATAAATAAATAAATAAATAAATAAATAGTGGAATAAATAACGATTTGAGTGTGATCTTAAATTATATTCCTAAAATATGATATTGTTTTCTCATGAAGACCTTTGGCTCTATCAGGCCTATGATATGGCAGAGAAGACAATTCTAATATAACTGGAAAGAAAGTCACTCTCTTGAAAGAATAAATTCAGGATATGAATTTGTTAACTATTTTTGAAAAGCCTTTGTGTTCTAAAAATGACTAGATGACACCTTATGCTGCTATATGGTCTAGATTTAACGATAAGCCTAACACCTGAATTAATTCTGTATAGGTATTTATACTTATCAGATCATTCTTTCTATTAGTTGAGGTTTCTTTGTTTAATTCATTTCAATTGCTATAACATATTTAGTCTTTTTATTTATTCCCTTCGTTGTATAATCACTATTTATTGTAGACTTTTTTGCATAGTTCATCAGTTTAACAGACTTTTAAAAAACAAATCCCGCCTTCAGTATGAAGCCAGCTGGGTGACCTTGGGCCAGTCCCTCTCTCTCAGCCCTAGGAAGGAGGCAATGTCAAACCACTTCCGAACAACCTTGCCAAGAAAACTGCAGGGACTTGTCTAGGCAGTCTCCGAGGATCGAACACGAGAATTGAACGGATTAAAAAAAACAACGTATATACTTTAGAAATCCCTTCTGTAAGGATCCTTACAGATCATTTCAAAGGACTCTCTTTCAAATAATCTATGATGCTTTAAAACCATATTACAGGTTCTAAAGAAGCGCATAAGGACTTCAAAGGGCTCCTGAAAGGTACCACTAGCTAACCTCTAGGAAGTGCTAAAGACCCCTAGTCCAAAGTTGTTTTGTGTTTGCTGGATGCCAGGTGCAGGCTGAAAACATTCAAACCATAAAGCAAAGCATTTAGCATAGCGTGATTTACCCAGAGACTCCAAGATGACAGTGAAATTGGCTATGAGCTGAGCTGGTTCGGATTCTGGGCATCCAGTTCTTCCACATTATTAAAAAAGAAAAAAAAAGTTGCCGTCTGCTCGGTTCTTGTGAAATGTCCTCTCTCTGCCAATTGACTAAGTGGGCTTATTAAAGAGTGACACAAGAGGTGCATTTTTCCCCTCTATGTTTTATAAATGATTTTAGCCTGTGTGATTTTCTTGATTGCGGTGGCCTTATTTTGTCCCATACGATGCATTTCAATTCAAGGGGAAAAAAAATCATAGGCTATTTCTCCGAGTAAGAAATTTGACCTATGTTTCATTAACTTGGAAGTTATGGTGTATGTATTGTTGCAGCTGTGTGATAGATATATGACCATAAAAGCATTACAAAGCCCTGTTCTTTAATCTAAGATGGGAACTGAGTTGTTAAAAACTTTTGATGGGGCAACATCAAATCAAATCCACTTTGCTATGATCGTAGACCATCATACCGTATAACAGAAAAAGTAGTAAATTTTACAGGTCACCATATGTACTATGAAGAACAAGCAGTTACTTGAATTTAGTTCAACCATCCTGCTGTAATTTGCAAACAGTAGAACAAAACTTTGCCATATGTAGAGATTTTGTGTATGTGTGTGTGCCTTCACGTCAGTCTTGACTCCTGGCAACTGACTGGACATGTCCTTCTTGGACAAGTTTTCTTGGCAAGATTTCAGAAGTGGTTTGCCATTGCCTGCTTCCTAGGGCTGAGAGAGAGTGACTGTCCCAAGGTCACCCAGTTGGCTTTGTGCCTAAGATGGAACTAGAACTCACAGTCTCCCAGTTTCTAGCCTGATGCCTTAACATCTATACCACACCGGCTCACATGTAGAGAGATAGATGGGTTTTTATCCAAGAGAGATATTTAAGTGGAGTCTGAGCATCCAGGATAATTTGTTAATAGTAGAGATGTTAGGTAAAAATGAGTGTCCCTATGGAGTTGACAGTGAAGGAGGACATGAGCTGTCAGTTTGATGTCACTTGCACCAATGGTGCAACATCTGTTTGCCTGTAGCTTTATGCTTCCATGCCTTGAAACAGAGGGCATGAATAAGAACAGCATTTCAAAATTGTAAATTTCATGTAAAATACTATGTTTGTCAGTAATTGCCTATAATAATGAACAGCTCACTTACTGAACAAGTGTGGCTTGAGTTTATTTCTATAATCTTTACTTCTCTTCTTCATCCTCTTTGTCTTCTGCTGCTTCATTTTAACAATTGCATTATGATGTGACATACTTTTCTGGGTATTTTGCACAAATAAATAAATAGAATCTTGTATTCAACTGGGATATTAATATATAAATTAGTCCTGTAACAGACGTCGTAATGTTATTTAGATTTCGTGTTCACGCAGGCATAGTAGAAAGTCCCTAGAGCAGCAGTACAGAATTAGAAGAAGATGTGAGTTGATGTAGGAAAATTGGTTTCTGTAATATGCTGTTGTCAGTAGGCTTTTGATGTGTGGAATCTGGAAATATATTTAAATTAAAGCTTCTGTTTTCTCTGACATAGGGACTAAAGATTAGTGATGATTTCAGATTACTTCCTTGCTGGCACTTGGGTTTGGCCTACAAGACAACAAACGCCTGCTCCTTTGTCAAGAGCTATTTATACAGAGGGAGTAAGAAAAGAAAGATAATCCCAGGTGTGCAGAAATTTCACCTCCTGTCAGTAAAATCATGTTTTACATATTTAACTGAGAAGCTCTCTATGTATTTGCAGCTTTACTGCTAGATCATGATCCAATTCTTGCCTCTATCTTGGAATGATTCTTTGAAAAAAAGAATATTGGTTTTACTTCTTGGGAGGAGAGCAATGGCAAATCTTGATAAAATTGTTAAGAGCAGAGACATCACACTGACAACAAAGGTCCGCATAGTTAAAGCAATGGTATTCCCTGTAGTAACCTATGGCTGTGAGAGCTGGACCATAAGGAAGGCTGAGCGAAGGAAGATAGATGCTTTTGAACTGGGGTGTTGGAGGAAAATTCTGAGAGTGCTTTGGAC
This sequence comes from Charina bottae, assembly GCA_023362775.1. NCBI lineage: Eukaryota > Metazoa > Chordata > Lepidosauria > Squamata > Charinaidae > Charina > Charina bottae. The sequence goes on from JALMGJ010000019.1 coordinate 8,086,941, forward strand.
TGCAAAAAGATCCAACCAGTCCATACTCCAGGAAATAAAGCCAGACTGCTCACTTGAGGGAATGATATTAAAGGCAAAACTGAAGTACTTTGGCCACATGATGAGAAGACAGGATACCCTGGAGAAGATGCTGATGCTGGGGAAAGTGGAAGGCAAAAGGAAGAGGGGCCCGACCAAGGGCAAGATGGATGGATGATATTCTGGAGGTGACGGACCCGACCTTGGGGGAACTGGGGGTGGCGACGGCTGACAGGAAGCTCTGGCATGGGCTGGTCCATGAAGTCACGAAGAGTCGGAAGTGACTGAACGAATAAACAACAACATAAATGCCCTGTTGATCACTAGGAAGCCCCATTTACTTCCTAAATAATCTGAAGAGGTTTGAGTGCTTATGCCAAGAAAATGGGCAACAAAGCCTAATACATTTTAGACATCTTGAGGCTGCCCGTGGATAGTGTCAGAAAAACAGGGACAAGTTTACTTTAACACCAGTATAGGTAGCAACTTAAGGCAGCCTCATCCATAGGCTGGGAATTGGATGATAGGAACAACATGGGGGGTGGGTTGGGAAGAGCAGAAAAAAAGAGGTTTCTGGGCATGTTTGTGCCATTGTTAAGTATCCTGGAATTATTATTAATCCGGAGAACATTTCTGGGCTTCAGGAAAACCTGCCTGAGCCGAAAAAAGTTACCGCATTGTCAGCTCTTCCAAGGCATAGGCCACTTGTTTCATTTAGGTCTTGTCCCAAACCTGCAAGGAACTATACTCCATCTTTCACCTTTAATTTAGTGTTGAGCTAATCTAATTGTTCAAGAGTATGTATTAGAACAACATGGAAGATCTTATACTAGTTTCATGAAATTTATCTTTCAGTATCAATGTTAAAAAAAATCCATTGAAACTGTCAAGAAGATAACTAAGGTCACAATTTCAGCCAGGAGAAACTAAATTATATCCCTTGTTTTAAATTTATTTTTAACTGAATTAGAATACACCTTCACTTGATTAATATGGAATATTGTATCTCTCAGGCAATGGGATCACTCATCCAAGTTAAATTTGCCTCATTTAAGAACACTCCTTTGTTTGAGAGAAATTAATTTCATGAAGGGGTGGTCCTGATTTACTGGACTGATGCTGTTAATATGTCCTGAAAGTTTTCTGATTAATACTGTAGTGTTTCTTGGTTGATGTAGTTTATTAATAAATAAAACTATGCTCCTCCATTGTTGTAGCAATTTTAAATTAAAGGGTGAAACCCATCAAGACTTCTTTTAACTGTTACATAAATTGAATGGCATAACAGAAAGGTGTCAAAAGAAAGAGTGGAAGTTATCTCAAATCATGTCATCTGAAAGAGCTTCATACTTCAATTCTTTGGGCAAAAGGAATATGCATTAAAGGATTTTTTGTGATAAAGTGACATTGTTAGACATTGATAGAGCATCTTGATGGAAAGGACAAAGAGAAAAACAGGAATGTCTCAAGAAAAAATCTAAATATGCCCATGTCTGTGTTCACTCCTCAACACTTATCTTGTCCAAATGTAACTAAGTGTCCCTTGCCATGCCATGCGATTCTATAGAGACTGGATGAACAATTCCGGCATTTGATAGCCCAAATGTACGCAAGTGTTGTATTCACTCCAAAAGGTACCCTCTCTGTTATGGGCATCATTTACTTGTTATATTTCTGTTCTTCAAAATCAAAGTGTAACCTCAAGGAGGTCTTGGTTCTGCTGCCAACCCCAAGAAAGTAAACTGGACCGTTAACTGTAATTCAGAGGGAGACACTAAATAAACTACCAGTGACTGTGACTGAAATAAAACAATCTTGATAGGAGCAAAGCAACAACCTAAAATGAGATGACATACATTTTAAAATATTCCAGGGATCAAATGGCTGGACAGAAATGCAGATCTAAAACGCCCCTTGAAGGGTGAATGAGCAGAAAGGGATTCTGCAAAGATTAACACCGTGAAATGCAGTGCGAAGTAAGAAATCTGCAAAATGAAATTGAGGCGAGCCTTCCAAGTAAGGGAACACCCAATATGGTCCAGAGTTCAAGGATGGCGCAGAGTTGTACTGCTGAAAGTGGCCTCTTTGGCACAAGAAGTAACATCTGGATTGTGACTCAAGATGAGAAAACCAAAAAGCACCACTACAGAGCAGAATCAGAAATCTCCAAGGAAATGAAATGTGGGAGGAAGATCTCTTATCTCTTTCCTTATTTTGACCTTTCCCTAAGCTGCTGTCCTAAAAACAGAAATGCCAAAGCCAGATGAGGACCTCTAATCATCTCCTCCATATTTTCTCTCTCCTCCATATCTTTATCTCCCCCCCCCCCAAAAAAAAAAATCCTATTAAAGGAAAGAACTCAGAGGAGGCTGAATGTTAGGCAGCTCACCAGCTCGTAACATTTGATTGTCTTCTCCACACACTGTACTCAGCTTCAACTTCTTCAATCCTTGCCCAACTCCAGTATTGCTACTAGGTCAACATAGCCATGAAAGTTGATGTGTGCTCTGCTGATTCTCTGTTGCATCTCAGTTGGAGTTAAGCAGTGGGGTAGCAAAATCACCCTTTCCCCACTCCAGCAAACTTTCCTACCATGAGTGGAGCCAGATTCTTTGTTCCAACATAAAACTACAAAGGAGAGGAGAGGACATGATGGTAGAAGAACTAGGTGTCTAGGAAAGAAGCATGCGGAAGAAGGATTCATCAGAGAGGGATGAAAAAAAACTACAGTTCCTTAAAGCAGCTGCATCATGCTCTGGGTGAAACATAAAATCCAGTGGCAGCTTTTTCATTAGAGAAAAAACATTGATATTTGACTTCTGACATTTTTAGTCACTTGGGAGGTAATTGTGGATACTGATATAGTTGATTTAACCAGTTCTTCATGGAAGAGAACAGCTGGTGAGATTCTGCTCTGGATGTTAGCCCTTAGGAAGGAAAGAGTCGTGAGTGGTGATTGACACAGCCTCCTTGCTGGTGACAGAAGTCTCACCAAATTAAGACAGTGACATTTCCCCACACTTTCACTCTGCTTGGTTGTTTCTGTACTGGCCTCTGATTGTTGTATGAACTCTTAGCTATTTTTGTACATCTCTATCAATACAGGAGAAATCAGAATAGCTTCCTCTATTACGCATCTGCCAACAGATAGAGAAACATTGTTTTTATGTAGGCAGGCCCATGGCGGGATATAAATCTCACCAATAAATAATTAGGCTGTGATCTTAAGGAATACGTCGTTCAGAATGTTAACAACTGATCTATTGTTAAAAAATGAATAAGTAACCAACATAAGCTTTGAAGGGAGACTTTTGATACTGAAACTAATTTTAAAGAACTGCATCATGGACATCTCAGTGGAGCACAAATGAGATGTTCTCAAGGAACCCAACAGTGCTTAAGACTTTAATGATACAGTAACCATTTTTGCAAAGGCCTTGCATCAGGCTTGGAAAACAATAAAGTCAGAAGAAAGGTGCCCCAGTCTTACCAGGTCACAGTCCCTTGTAACCTTTACATTATCCATAGTAATTCAACCTGGGAATAAATTGTGGCTGTGTTTCTAAATCTTGCTGAGAGGAAGATTCTGTCCATCCCAAAGCTCAATAGCTAAGATGCAAACATCTCATTGCCAAACCATGTTATATGACAAATATTTGCATAATTTTAATTATCATACAATACAAATATTTCTAATTCATTTCAGTATACAAATCACTATTTTATATGTGGGACATTTTTAATGTTTACAAGTATAATTGCTAATTTGCTGTACGAGGCAGCAATTCAATAATTATATGTAACTGAATAACTATTGTGTCAGATAGGGAGATAGGAGTGAACAGCAAAATATATTACAAATTATTGAACCAAAATTAATTCTGCATATATCTGAAACTTAATTGTCATATAAATAGAAAACTGTATTTAGTTTCTATTTTTTTCTTTGCTACGTGGTGGAATACAATAATTGTTAAAGGTTCAGTATTATATAGTCATACATGGGACTCAGAAACAAAACCAAGTTTCCAAATAAATATAGTACATAATATTGGAATGCTGCTCCCCATGATTCAGTGGGGATGAATGGATAAGAAAAAAAACTATGAAGACCAGGACTATGGAGAAGTTGGCTATGGGACCCATAGAAGCAATTGAGGGACTAGTAGGACAACACAACATGCAAGTGTATCTCTGTGTGATTGGGTGCAACAAAGAAAATGCTTTTGGTAGCAGACTGGGATTAATAATGAATTGGGGGCCAAATCCCCATTGGAAACATTATTTTGGGCTACAAGGGCTATGTATGTTAAAAAAAATTGAAAGAGGTTCTTCAGAACATATGAGAACATGAATGCAGGAATTCATTAAAGCAGCTACATCTTTTTTCAAGGCTTGCACTATAAGCCTGAAAAAAAATCAAGGATGCTTTCATGAGTTGTATTAAAGACATGGCTGCTTTAATGAACAAACTTGTTAAAGCAGTCACATCCTTTTCAGGCTCATGCTGCTCTGACGAAGTGCTGCTTTTCTGCTCCCATACATTGTGAAGCACCTCTTCCGAATCATTTTGAAAACATGCACTGCCCTACAGGCTTTGTCAGAGTGCATTATGTGCAGTGCCTGACTCTGTAGACAGCTGCTGCCGCCACCTCACAAAGACCTCCATTTTGTGTTAGTGCCCTTCAGACTTTCCCAGCATTTCACCTGGGCCTACTGATCTAAAAAAACCTGGAAGTCCCATTCTAGACATATAAACAGAAGCCAGTTGTGGAGCTAAAAAACCAAAATGGATTTGTGTCATGGATTCCTTTAATTCTCAGACAATAGATAAGAATCAGATGAGTGAATAGCCTGCTATGGAAGAGAAATCTGACAATGCTGACTTAAAAACTTCTCATCCCAGCCAGAACTCTGAACAGCTGTCTGTTAATGAATGCTTATCTTCCTTTGATGAGGATGATGAGATACTGGAAGCCATTGGCCCAGGGCCAAATCTGAGAGCTAAAAGAAGATTAAAGGAAGGTATCAGATAGAAGTTCAAAGACTATCTTTGTGAATTCTGGAAAAGAGGACATGCCAACTTTTTTCTCTGACCTTTCTTGGCTTGGGCCAAGTGGAACAGGGATGGAACTTGCTCTCTTTATCCAGACTGATTAAAGAACTCAATTTCTATTGGAGACAACCATCCTGCCTTTTGGGTTGTACCTCCATGTACTCCCATCTCTTGTTTTTTGTTTGCCTTCCACTGAATTGCTGTGTTGATATCATTATGGATCTTGGATGGTTTCCTAACTCCTTGTGTACAGATGCAGTGTTTTCAAGATCTTTAAACTGGTCTTGTTTTACTGGTGTGTTTTCTGGACCAAAAGACCCAGATGTTGGTCTTTCTACCCCTGTACCTAAGCACAGCACAAACATGGCCTGGAAGCATGTTTTTTTATGTCATCCCCATAGCAATGACTTATTGCTCATCTTATTCCCAGCCCATGACAATATCCAAATGTTGGGCTTTGTCCTCCATTACCTGGGAAGCACATCAGGGACATAAAACTGAATCAATAGAGGCAAGACTGAGATTGGCAATGGGGGTACAGCTTTATGTAGATTCAAGGAGGGGTAAAAAGTAGTTTAACTTAGCCCTTTGTATTAAACTTCTAAATGTCGCTTAATATAATAACTTATCAGTCCAGTATAGAACAGTGCAGGAGTGATCCTTTATAGGTGGTTTTATTGCATCTCTGTGTAGAATGGATCAACCTCTCCAAAGCAGAGACAGGGTATCAATCAATCAAACAAATCTTTATTTCAGTCATAGACCAGCATAAAATGTTTTGTTTGTTTGTTTGTGCCTTCTAATCAGTGTTGACTTCTGGAGACTGCCTGGACAAGTCCCTGCAGTTTTTTTGGCAAGATTTTCAGAAGTGGTTTGCCCTTGCCTTCTTCCTTGGGCTGAGAGAGAGTGACTGGCCCAAGATTACCCAGCTGGCTTTGTGCCTAAGGGAGGACTAGAACTCCCAGTCTCCCAGTTCATAGATTAATGCCTTAACCCAGAGCTTTCCAAACTGTGTGTCGCGACACAAAAGTGTGTCGCCACACACAGCATGGTGTGTCGCCACACCACCCAGAAGTGGCGGCACGCGCGTGCACGGTAGCAGCGGCAGCCGCTGCTGCTGCCGCCGCCGTGCACACACACGCCACCGCACGCCCCCCCGCGCCGCCTCACGCCCCCCCCGCACCACCGCCGTGCACGCGGGCGCCGCCGCACGCCCCCCCGCGCCCCCGCCGTGCACGCGGGCGCCGCCGCACGCCCCCCCGCGCCACCGCCGTGCACGCGGGCGCCGCCGCACGCTCTCCTGCGCCGCCGCTGCACCGCCGCTCGTGTGTCGCCAGCGGTGGCACTTTGGAAAGCCCTGCCTTAACCACTACACCAAACTGGCTCACATCAAATGAGTATGAAAAATGGGATTTCTGTAAGGGACATTGAGGCAATATATATGAAAAATGTTTAACATTTAAAATGTAATTACTAGAAATATTGTTGGTGGGGAGAGGTGGTTAAAATGACATTTATCAGATGCCAGGAACTACTTTTAAAGGAATAGTGTCACCCTCTGGTTTCTTCTTGCACATGGGCACGTTTCCTAGTCATTAATAGTACTAGTAGACAACAATATGGCCCTTCTCTGTACCATTTTGCAGTCCTTTAACCTGGGACAAAAAACTTACTATCCCTTTAAATTACTATTTCAGGAAAAATGCCTCCTTTATTTTTTCATTCTCAACATTTGTTGAACAAGGAAACTATTTCTAACATAGATGAATGTGGCAATGCATCTTAATTAATCAAAGTACTTTCCCCCCCTTCTTTTCAGGATGTGGAAAGCTGAGATAAGTTCCCCCAGCCCTGGAAGATACAAGCATAGCCTTGTGTTAACACAAGCCTGTTGACTTATATTGGTCCTTTTGTCTGGTTTAAAATTGATCCCATAAGAAAAGTTAAATATCACCTATGTTTGTACATTGCTCGACAGCTATTAAGATAATTCTTTTATAAATACAGATGGCACCCTTATCAAAATTACATGGCAGTAAATAGATGGCAGGAAAAGCAATATGACATTGATTAGCTAATAAAATGGAACACAAAGGAAATCAGTATGCTAAGTTGATTTGACAGGTCTCATGCTGTCTTATTTATTGCTCTTGTAAATGTTTCTAGAGTGCCATCAGTGTTTCGCTTTCACTGGTTTTTGTACTTTATTTTTGTAATTTTTTTTTTTTAAAATTACCTGCTCGTTAGATCCAAAATACAAAACACTCATTACCCAAAGCCTTCATTCTGGCAGCAATTGATCTTTCATCTTCTTGCTGATGTTTTTTTAAGTAGTGAATTGATATCAGAGCGAGCATGCCAGAAATGGTGAGAACAGAAAGTTGGCCAATTAATGTTACATGAATGTTATTGATCTGAGCGAAGAATTCCAGGAATTTGCCAAGTAACAGTTTGTTCACTGAGGAAGCCTCTAGCTCTGAAAAGCTGCTAATCATAACTCTTACACATGCCACAAGAAAATTATGCAAGGAGATATTTATGTGTTATAGAAAGAAATACCTAAGCTTAATTGTCCAGTCACTATAGACTGGATAACCTTTTGTCAGTAATAGAAAAGGCATGCTGAGATAAAAATGGAATTATTTCTTTTTTTTTAAAAAAAAATCTGAGAACAGAAATGCACTGACTTAGCTTTTTATTTGTATGTAGCAAAGGTTCACTTCCAATCCTTAATGGAGACCAGGGGAAAAATACTATAAATTCTAAATATTATAGCCAAATACTCCAGGATCATGAGATTTGGAAAGTGGCTGAAAGAAGTTCAGTGCAGAGGTCTATCGATAGCATGACTTCCTTGTGGACCTTCCATAGTCAGCTGGTTGTCTGCTATTAGGAATATCAGATCTGGGCTTCAAAACTCCAAATGTCCACTAGATGGCAATAAAGAAATTCAGAAAACTAAAATATTTTCTGTCATCTATTAATTTGGGTTTTTGCAGCCCAAATTTGTAGTTCTAGATATTGAAACCCAAATGCTTTTCTTTTACCCCAGTGTGGCTTTTTCAACTCTTTTTCTTGCCATGTATGCAGACCAATGCAAACCATCCCCACCAACCCTCAAGTTTATCACTAGAGACCAGTGAACAAACTCAAAATTTGGAGAGGAAAGCCATATTGGTCCTAATATTTATACTTAAGATATTAAAGAGCCTTACTCTTAAATGGCTCAGTGCCATGTTAAGTGCCAGTTGCCAACTGAACAAGTTGAAACATGAAGGAGCACATCTGTTTTGCCTGAAAAGTGTCTCCATAAATGGAAGGAGGCATATCATATCAGGAAAGTGGGTGGAATTTATAATAAAGGAGCAATGGATAGCATGATCAATTCAAGAAACTTGGAATTGACTTTTAGGGGTCCAATTCAGATTTAGAGAGGGAGAGCAGAGGATTACAGGCAGTCCTCACTTAACAACCATTCATTTAGTGACAGTTCAGACTTATGACAGTGCTGAAAAAACTGACCTACGACCAGTCCTCACACTTATGACTGTTGGGGCATCCCCACAGTCATGTGATCACGATTTGGGTGCTTGGCAAATGGTTTGCATTTATGACCTTCGCAGCGTCCCATAGTCACATTTTTTTTGACCTTCCTGGACGGCTTCTGGCAAGCAAAATCAATGGAGAACCGTGTGATTCACTTAACGATCACATGGTTTGCTTAATGCCTGCGGTGATTCACTTAACGACCCCCGCAATAAAGTTGATAAAATCAGGTCAGATTCGCTTAATGACCGCTTTGCTTAGCAACCAAAATTCTGGTCCCAATTGTGATAGTTAAGCGAGGACTACCTGTAAACTCTTTTATCTTTTGATAACTTGAATCCATAGTTGGGAACTCAGCTTTGGGCCTGGTGAGAGAAGAAAAGATTAGACAGGAGATCCTTTGAAACTGATTAGGAAGAAGTGCCTCGGACCTGGTGTGAATGCAGCCCCTCTATCTTTTCATTAAAACAGCTTCCCATTTATCTGGCTTTCACGGCAGGCCTGAAGAAAAAATTCCTGCTGCTTTAAGAATCAACATTGCCTTGAATGAGTTGACTTCTGAAGCATCTATGGCCAATTACCATGTTTTTTTAAAAAGTAGTGCATTGTAGGGAAAGTCACAGCTGCTGCCATTTCAGTTCTCTCAGTAGAATCTTTTGAGCCAGTCCTTACAACTTTTTCTACAAATGAAGTGGTGAGTGGGTTATTTTCTTGGAGGCTTTAAGGGTGTTGAGAGCTTATAGTAGAATTGATCCCCTGTTTACTTCTGATAAATTGGATTTGCCGGTTTTTGAACGTGTGTGTGATTCCAATTCAAGAAGGTGTCTTTATGTTTTTGCCAGTTGAGCTGCAAAAAAAGAAAAAGAAAATTTGGAACTTAGTTTGGGAAACGCTACAGGTATTACAAGTAGCTTCTCCTTACATTGATTTAAAACAATTACTTTTTAAAAAATCCATTGCCTCTGATCCCAGAGCTCCTTTGAATCTGAGTTAGGCAGGTGTTTTGGGAATAATATTTGGCCTAGATGCTGCGGGTGGACTGATCTGCATTCTCTACAGTTTAAAGTGTAATAAATTTTATGTATATGCTCTGAGAAGGGTTCTTTGGTCAGTGAGAAAGTTCAGCCTGTGTGCTGTAAGTGGCTGTCTATTACTTGTTGTTCTTGTTGTTCAGTCGTGTCCGACTCTTCGTGACCTCATGGACCACAGCACGCCAGGCCTTCCTGTCCTCCACTGTCTCCCGGAGTTTACTCAAATTCATGTTCGTTACATCGGTGATGCTATCTAACCATCTCGTCCTCTGCCGTCTCCTTCTCCTTTTGCCCTCAGTCTTTCCCAGCATCAGGGTCTTTTCCAGTGAGTCCTTTCTTCGCATTAGGTGGCCAAAGTATTTGAGCTTCAGCTTCAGTATCTGTCCTTCCAATGAGCAGTCAGGGTTGATTTCCTTTAGGATTGACTGGTTTGACCTCCTTGCAGTCCAAGGGACTCTCGAGAGTCTTCTCCAGCACCACAGTTCTAATGCTAGAAACAGACCCATTGTATTTAGCAGCATCCATCCTGATGGAACTTGCTTAGTTATTGCTGACTTGCTTGCTTAGATATGCTAAATGAAGTAGAATCAATCAGTAGGTTATGTTAGTCTCCTTCAGTGTCCTTCCAGTGTTTCTCAACCATGGCAACTTTAAGATGGGTGGACTTCAATTCCCAGAATTCCCCAGCCAGCCATGCTGGCTGGGGAATTCTGGGAATTGAAGTCCACCCATCTTAAAGTTGCCAAGGTTGAGAAACACTGCTATAGGGCATTTCAGCTAACTTCTATAAGTTCTGTTATAGAGAAGTCAGGAGAAGTTGAAGCAAAGAATGGATGTTGCCAACAAACTGCTAAGTTTTGTCTCTCGAGGTTCATTGGTATTATTAACATGGTTCTCCTCATCAAAGGTTCCATTGTGTATTAGCCCGTGTCATTTTCTTCAGTTCCTTTATTTGGATTTTCATACTGCTGCCTGATCTGGGGCTGTAATAAAATTTTATCTACCTATCTAACTGTAGAGTCTAGATCCTAGTAAATCTTCCTACGTGCACATGGCCAATGATGAAGATCAATTCTATAATGTAAACTGGTGTATATTGCTGTGGCTAAATAATCTAAACTGTTTCAGTGGTATCAGAGGAGGAAATGGGGGCTTTTCATTTAGTTTTATGACATGATCATGATAAAAACCCAAGCTATGTAGTACCCTTATATTACTTAAAATTAAAAACATTTTTCCTTTTAAAATGATAAGAGCCAGGTCCTGCTCTACAAATATACTTTTATTTTCAAGCACCTCTGACTGCCAGGGGTTTATCTAAGTAAATCTTTTTAATGTTAGTAAATATATATATATATATACATACACACACACATACATACACACACACACACACACACACACACACACACACACACCTATAACCTTGCACACTATTTCAGGATAATATTCCCTTCTGTTTTATTTAAAATTTCTTACATCGATTTTACCTTTCCTTGCCCCCCCACCTGTTTTTTTTAAAACAAAAATACAGACTAACAGTGATTTTGTCAATAAGCATCTATTTCTTGTGATTGTTTTGCTGACTACAAATGTAATACTGTTGATACAGCAGAATTATATGTGGACTGATAAGTTATCTTAATCTTTTATGGAGGTCTTGTTTGTTTGTTTGTTTTGTACTTTTCTTGGCTTTATTTGCTGAATTTTCATCCAGGTCTACAATTTTAAGGGAGAACCCTAAAAAGGTAGGTAGGACTGGATGGAATGTTAGGGATGAAGGGAAACAGAGTTTGAAGGGAAATGTAGATTTGCTAAATGAAATGAAATTGATGTACAGGGAAACCAAGGCAGAATTCTGTCTCAGTCGGCTGCAACCAGATTATATCTAAATTTCCTAATCTTGTGTGAACAGTAGAAATTAATTCATTTTTAATTTATTAACTATTGTGAAAACAGTGCAGCTGTTGCTAATTCTAGCCTCTTTCCTCCCCTTTCTAGTAACCCTCTGATGTGACTTATTTTCTTTCTTTCTTTCTTTCTTTCTTTCTTTCTTTCTTTCTTTCTTTCTTTCTTTCTTTCTTTCTTATCTTGCCTTTATTATTTTTATAAATAACTCAAGGCGGCGAACATACCTAGTACTCCTCCTCCTCCTCCTCCTCTTTTCCCCACAACAACAACCCTGTGAGGTGAGTTGGGCTGAGAGAGAGGGACTGGCCCAAGGTCACCCAGCCGGCTTTCATGCCTAAGGCGGGACTAGAACTCTCAGTCTCCTGGTTTGCCATTGGCTCCTTCCTAGGGCTGAGAGACAGGGACTGGCCCAAGGTCACCCAGCCGGCTTTTGTGCCTCAGGCGGGACTAGAACTCTCCGTCTCCTGGTTTGCCATTGGCTCCTTTCTAGGGCTGGGAGAGGGGGACTGGCCCAAGGTCACCCAGCCAGCTTTCATGCCTAAGGCTGGACTAGAACTCTCAGTCTCCTGGCTTGCCATTGGCTCCTTCCTAGGGCTGAGAGACAGGGACTGGCCCAAGGTCACCCAGCCGCCTTTCATACCTAAGGCGGGACGAGAACTCTCAGTCTTCTGGTTTCTAGCCCAGCACCTTAACCACTAGACCAAACTGGCATGCCATCTCAATCCTTTGCACAATTCCAGCCTACACTGAACATGATTTTCAAAGCATGGTGGTGGAATACACAAAGTTTTAAACATTTTTTTTAGTTACTAAGAAGGCTGGAGACAGCTTCATGGTGCCTTTAACTTCTTGTTATAAAAATTTATTAAATTTATATGCCACCCGACTCCCAACTACTCCGGGAGGTTTACAGTCATTAAAACATATAAAAACAAAAGAAAATAGGGAAAAAAACCACCCACAGAGAGAGAGAGAGAGAGCGCAAGACAGTTTTTGTGTGTTCTGTCCTGGTGATTGGTATTTTAATGGTGAGGTTAAGGTGTCAGGAATCTGAAAGAAGTGCTTAGATGTCCATGTTGAACATAGTTAATTCTATATCTCATTTCCTTTTGTTCATACCACAGATTTAGAGAAGTTGGAAATGGCACACACATATGTGATTTAAATGGGGAATCCCAATTGGAAAATTTATCTTACTGTTTTTAAAAATATTTTTTTTAAAAAATATATTTTTGTAAAATATGATGTCAAGCTAGAAAATAATTTGACTGCTGTAATGGCATTCTGCAATGTTATTCTGTCTGCTGCTTCTCTTCAATTTACTTTTGTAAAATTTAGTGGAGATGCAGCAGACATATATTAAGAAAAGTTGGTTATGTTAATGTGACAGCAATCACAGGTTCAGCTGTTCAAAGCAGACCATTCCTTTCACGTTACAGAATTAACACTATAACCTTATGTCGTTAGCTCACTATTACGCTAATATCTGATTCTGGATTCTGTCCAATCTCATTAGATATCCCCCATGTTGATGATTCTGTTACAGGTAAATATTAATTGCCTCGACATCTCTTTCAAATGTTTGGGCCTGAAAATACTGCTTATAAAGCTGACACTTTTACTGCTAAACTAGGCAACTGTTTAGGGAAAATGTTGGAATGAAATGGCTGAGAAAGAGAATCTTGCATTTCTTACTCTGTCTTTCATATCTGCCAGTTTGATGGAAGACATATATTACATTCTGAACCTATATTTAAAATTGGTGTACTTTTCATGAGCTTTTCATCTCGATCTGGTTAACAGCAACAACAAATTAAGGAACAACTCACAGAAGAAAGACTATCTGATGGGGTATTTTTATTCTCAAAGTCTCATAGTTTACATTAGGACATCTCTCCCCATTTTCTTCTTCACTGGGTACCATTTTGGTTCCTGTCTACAGCTCAGTGTTCTTCTACCTTTTTACTTCCTAACCATTTTCAGTCTTCTGTCTTTTTGATCTTCTTTATACATTTCACTGTTTTAGCTTTCAAATGTAATGTCATTACCAAAATAAAATGTGTCTTTAAAATACACATTGTCTTTCCCTTCTCCTCGCTGTCCTTCCTCCCTCCCTTCCTTGATATAAAACCACTTAATTTTGCATAGAAGCATGCACAGACCATCAAAGTATTTCTATAATTGGAGACAGGGATTCCTTGAATTGGAGGTTCTCAGGAATAAGAATGGGATGAACAATCTACAGTACAGTATTCTGGTTATCTCCCTTTGAAGGAACAAATGCATGACTTAATTTTTATTACTGGCTCAGATAACCTCAGTGGATCAGAATGCTTTTTACTAGCTCCACATGATCCACCAGCTATAAACATTTTTGGTCAGAGACATTCATTGGTAATTTTCCATCTAGACTACTGCATGCAGAGTTGTGACGAACTATTGCTGAAAAGAGCACAGAGGTTTTAAAGGAAATCCAATGTGGCAGACCAGGTGCTTTTAGAAACAGCATATCCAGTCTTGTAATAGTAGCTTTGAAAGACCTGAACTGGCTGCCAAGGTCTTCCCATGGTAGTCACAATGGTTAAAGATCTACATGCTTGTTGTTCAGTCGTTTAGTCGTGTCCGACTCTTCGTGACCTCATGGACCATAGCACGCCAGGCTTTCCTGTCCTCCACTGCCTCCCGGAGTTTACTCAAGTTCATGTTCATCACATTGGTGATGCTATCTAACCATCTCATCCTCTGCCGTCCCCTTCTCCTTTTGCCTTCAGTCTTTCCCAGAATCAGGGTCTTTTCCAGTGAGTCCTCTCTTCGCATTAGGTGGCCAAAGTATTTGAGCTTCAGCTTCAGTATCTGTCCTTCCAATGAGCAGTCAGGGTTGATTTCCTTTAGGATTGACTGATTTGACCTCCTTGCAGTCCAAGGGACTCTTAAGAGTCTTCTCCAGCTACATGCTAGGATATCGCTATTTATTGATAGATCAATCGGTGCATTTTAAAAGAGCAAGAGCATTTGCTAATGGAGAGACTTGTTTGTTGGATAGATGTTTGAAGTTTTGTATTATCCCCCTTGCATTGTAGTTATGGGATGCTTTATCACTGAAGGTTAATCTGTAGCAATGTTACCTTTGGTATTAGTGGAAAAATAGCTTTTCAGGCTTGGGAATTCAAGATGGCAGCTGTGGCCATTAACCAAAGCCTTACTCCTTTTTATGTGTGTTGCCATCTTGACTTTTCTGACCCTGCCCTGGAGATTAGAATCCAGGAAGGATTGCTCACTGGATGGAAACCAAGGAGCTTTGTTAAAGCTTGCCTTCTGATGCAAACAGCCAATCAAAAATGCTGTTCGAAAAAGCGGCTGCCTACATTTTCAATATATCAAATAATCAACAGCTTCCTTACTAAACTTTTATTAATCTTCTGAAAATCTTGGCCAAGAATGCCTTTAGAAAGTGCATTATGAAGACATCCTAATCAAGACCATTCTGTTCCTTTCCCGCACGTCTATTCACATTTATGAGCAACCACAAATGTCTTTGCATGTTATGTCTTAGAAGCAGTCTTACATTTCCTCTTTCATTTTAGAATTCATGATAACGCAAATCAGATGCAACTGTCAAATAAAGCAGAGGATGAATAAAAGATGGTTTATGTTTATTTGGTTTTAAGGGATTTGTACTTTTCCCTCTTCTGTCTCTTGATGCATTCATGATGTATTTAAATGAAATATATTTGATTGACAGTTTGGTCCTACAACATTTTGTGGGGTCTTTTGAAAAATAAGCTCCATAGCATCAAACAGTGCAGCTTGTGTTATATCATGGTACAATTAAACTTCAGAAAGTGGTTTGGGCCATGTGTTTGGTGTGAATTAGGGCATAGATTTCAGGGATTTCTTGCTTTTATTTTGAGTGCATTACAGTAGTGAGAACTCTTTAAGGCATGAACAGCCAGGATGACATCCCCTCCCGAGGAAGGAACACAGCCAGCACACTGATTCCCAAAATTTGCAAAGGCCACTCTTTTGCACTTCAGATCTGGTAGCTACTAGTCATTGGCGATCACTCGTAGCCGAGTAAGATTGTCTTCCAAATGTAAAATTTTAACGGTGGATCCGTAAGTGGCTATAAAGGCCAATCCTGGATCCGTACAACCTCCCACAATGAGGGCATAGGTTTCCGGGTGGGAGACGGTCATGATGAGGGTTTGCCTGACGTGCCTTCCTTTTAGCTCTTTTCTCCTTTTCACCCTGTACTCGTGCTTCTTCAAAGTCCATAGCGCCATTAATAAAGGATGACCTCCAATTGAAACGCTCATGAGTTAGGGCTTCCCAGTTCTCAATGCTGATATTACATTTTTTTTATTACTATTATTACTATAATTTCTAAAATGATTGATAAGCATAAGGTTGCTTGAATTTTACATCTCAAGCTCACTGTAGCATTGATAAACAACTGCAAAATGCTTAAATTGTTATAGAATAAAGGTTTCTATCTTAAGCTTAATACTTAATACTAAAGCAGGGGTGGGGAACCTTTTTTCTGCCAAGGGCCATTTGGATATTTATAACCAGGGTGGGGGGTGGGGTTTCTGGGATTTCCGCAGACCGGGGGCTGGAGTTTGCGGACAGGACCCAATCACAAGCACTGGGGGTGGGGTTTGTGGACGGGAGCCAATCACGTGGAAGGGGCAGGGTTTGCGGGCGGGAGCCCCGTGGGCCATATATGGCCCGCGGGCCTGACGTTGCCCACCCCTGTACTAAAGGATACAGTTTTAAATTAACTGCACTCTCAAAGGTCTCCTGGACCCTTCCGGGCATCAAAGATTCAGATCTCTAACTCAGGGATGGTGGAAAGGTTTAGAGGAGAAACATATTATAAAAAAGGCTCCTCTCTTCACTCAAATGACTGTATGTACATGCATACATGGACTTTTTTTATGTTAATTGAATTTACTTTATTACAGGTGAGGGGATTGATTTATTTTATAGATGAAGGTTTAGAAGGAAGTAAATTTATGTTACTATTAGGGAAAAGAAATGCATTGAATATTATTATTACTGTCAGAATAAGAATTTATTTTCTACAGATGAGGAAAATGGATGTAACTATTTAAAAATATAAATCAATGTTTCAGAATTCATTATATGGTTTCCTGTAATTTAATTAATTGAAATGTAATTTTGGTTTTTAAAAACTGGCCTTACCCTATTTTATGAATGGCCAGACTTCCATGGCCAGATATGTTGATATTGGGTCCCTGACCCGCCTTTGAAATTTCAGATGTATCCTTGTGTTTTAGGGTTCTTTTAGCAAGAATCTGAGTAAGAGGGAGCTACAAGACATTGTCAAAAGCTTTTGAAAGTCCACTGAAAAGAGTTGCTCATTGAAAATGCCAGAATTGAGTTAGCAGCCACAGACTAAGATCCTAATTTTCTTGATGGACAAACCACAGAAAGTAAAGAGTATGTAAATCACAGTAGTCAACTTTCAAAATTGAAGGATAGGATTGGCCAAATGGTTTTTTTTTACTGTTTTAAAAAACAGTTAAAATCTGGTCTGGAGTTAAAGATATATGAAAAGGTAAAGGTTCCCCCCGCACATTTGTGCAGTCATGTCTGACTCTAGGGGCCGGTGCTCATCTCCGTTTGTTAGCCGAAGAGCCAGCGTTGTCCGAAGATGCTTCCATGGTCATGTGGCCGCATGACGCAAGTGGAACGCTGTTACCTTCCCACCAAAGTGGTACCTATTCATCTACTTGCATTTGCATGCTTTCAAATTGCTAGGTTGGCAAGAGCTGGGGCGAGCGTGGGAGCTCACTCCGTCATGTGGGGCTAGGGATTCGAACCTCCGAACTTGCGATCTTCTGCTCAACAAGCCTGGCGAATATACCAAATAGTTTTTGGTGGTCAAAGCAAATCTATCTACCTACCTACCTACCGGGTGGTGGATTAGCCTTAGATTGAGCAGTACAGTCCAGTGCAAGTGAATCTAGGACAAAAAAAAATCTCAAAAGCTGATAAGGTCTCCCTTGAATCAAGTCTGGTGACTTCATAGTCCCATCGCTGTAGTCTTCTTGGCAAAATATGGAAGTGATTCTCCATTGTCGTCTTCCAGATTGTTTAAAAAAACTTTTCAAACTAGACTACAGCTCTGGCATTCTCTGGAAATATCCCATCCAAATGGTAGCAACCAGTTTTTGCTTGCTTTTTTTTTTTAAAGAACAATCACATTCAGGTAAATCCTGTCACCTACCTGGGTTTATATCTGTTTGCATCACACAATGCACACAAGACAGAGGTGAGGTGAGGTGAATTATTCCCAGCAGAGTTTTCTGTTTTTTATGGAGATGAAACAAACTTTGTTAAAATACCTTTGTCTGCAAAAGATCCAATTTGTTGTGCCTTTGAGTGCATTACACATACATGTGCTGTGTGCATTACAGAGTGCATTACACACACACAAAAATGTGTGTGGCAATGTCTTCTAGCTCCCTCTTACTCAGATTCTTGCTAAAAGAACCCTAAAACACAAGGATAGATCTGAAATTTCAAAAATGCCTCTTTTGTAAGCACCAATGGGAACATAGGAAGAAAAGCACAGGAAAAATAATGCAGATTGCTTGTCAGAAGAGTATGAGTCCAGATGAGAAGTCAAGACAAAGTAGTATTTTAAGAGAATTACTAGATACATAGAAATTCTGGAGTGCATAATGAATGAGTTTGGGTCCTGGTGAACAGGATATGGAGTATAAATTAGTCCCCAAAACTACACTTACAAAACCTACTAAGTATCATATGAAGAACTAAGGCTGGGCCGAGAAGATGTGTCCCCATTGTTGTTGTTGTTCAGTCGTTTAGTCGTGTCCAACTCTTCGTGACCTCATGGACCATAGCACACCAGGCCTTCCTGTGAGGTCAATTCATGTGGAACCTTCTTGAGCTTATATAAAGAACTCTTTCAAGATGTTTATACCATCAAGTTGTTGTTACCTCTAGCACTGATTTTGTGTTCCTCATTCTTTCTGTTGCCATGTCAGATACCCTCCCATTTTACAAGATTTCATTCATCTTACAGAAGCTCTGATTTGTATGGAGCAAACCACCAAGTGCCACTGAATGTAAAGATGGTCATGGTATCAAGTTCAGTGGACAAATGGTACCAGCTGTTGTAATTTCCATTAAGATCATCAGTGAAAAAAATTGTTTTGGACACATTTCCACATGAAAGGTGGAATACATGTTGTCTTGAAATCTTTCTGAAATAGTATATTCAATGGTTCGTATTAGGATTCTTGTTTCCAAAAGTTTTAGCAACTTTGTGGGTTAGAAGAGTTCATAATTAAACTTATGGGTTATTTAATTCTCCTAGAACAAAAAGAAACAAGAGAGTAATGGTTAGAGAAATAGCAGTTTTAATATGAATTGAAAGGCTGGGAATGTACTGTAATTCTTACTGAATAAAAAAGGTAAAGGTTCCCCCCGCACATTTGTGCTGTCGCGTCCGACTCTAGGGGGCGGTGCTCATCTCCGTTTCTTAGCCGAAGAGCCAGCGCTGTCCAAAGACGCTTCCACGGTCATGTGGCCGCATGACGCACGCGGAACGCTGTTACCTACCCACCGAAGTGGTACCTATTCATCTACTTGCATTTGCATGCTTTCGAATTGCTAGGTTGGCAAGAGCTGGGGCGAGTGTGGGAGCTCACTCCATCATGCGGGGCTAGGGTCTCGAACCTCCGAACTTGCAACCTTCCGATCAACAAGCCTGGCGTCTTACCCGCTGAGCCATTGCGCCCCCTCTTACTACTATTACTGAAGAGACACACCTTTTAATAGTGGCATGAAGCAGAAATAATATAATTGCTCTCGCAGCTGGAAATACCATGTTGTTATTAAAACTGTTCCTTAAATTTTAGCAAATAATATTTACTGCAGCAATAGCTCCCCAAACCTCAATTTGGAAACTGCCAAACCAGAATACAGATTTGAAAACTGAAGGTGGCTTACTTTCCTTTCTTTGCCACAACTTTTTCTTAGCAGCTGCTGGATGAATGGCAGGCTGTCAAATGTGACAAGCAAAAAATCGAGCTGTTATTCTCTCTCTTATATTCCCCAAAGGTTACTGAAATCCCACAGGTCACTCTTTGGGATTTATTTTAGGAAGGAAGCACTTCGGGGGGGTTTAGAGGTACAGCTGCAATGCACTGGCAGGCCATAGGTAAAGCTGCCTGGATTTCAGAGATGCTGAAATGCGGCTTGTTCGGTGATGGTCATTTTTGAACTTCTTATGACATGGATTTACAGCTTTCTCAAAGCTTTCCTTGTGACTGTCAGCGATATCACCAGCCTGCCAGTAAGAGTCCTGATGTGGGAGCCTTTCTACGTACAGATCTCCCTCTTGGGTAGAGCTCCATCCGAGGAGAGGATCAGGAAGGAAGCAGCCAGGTGCCAGTAGATGTGGGTGCAACCAGGAAGGTTGCTTTGGGGACGAGTTGAGTCTAAAGTCCAGGGAACAATAATATTTGTCTTTAGAGCTCTGACACTGGCATCATTTTTATGCTGATTGAAGCCCCACTTATATGCTGTTGTGGATTTGGCAACCGTGAAAAAATAAGCTGGGAGTGAATACACACACACACACACACACACATACACACACACCCTTCTCACCCCTATGGGTGGTATGTGTCTTCCTCAACCTCGGACCCTCTACCAGAGGCCTGAAAGTTTGAGGGTTCTGCGCAGGATCTTAGCTGTTCCTAGCACTGCACTCTTCTGGACAGAGAGATCAGATGTTGTTCCTGGGATCTGTTGGAGCCACTCTCCCAGCTTGAGAGTCACAGCCCCGAGTGCTCCTACCACCACTGGGACCACTTTGGCCTTCACTTTCCACATCCTCTCTAGTTCCTCCTTCAGGTGCTGGTACTTCTCCAGCTTCTCATACTCCTTCCTGATGTTGCTGTCACTTGGCAGCGCTACATCTATCACCATTGCTGTCTTCTGGTCCTTGTCTACTACCACGATGTCTGGTTGATTGGCCAGTACCTGCCTGTCTGTCTGGATCTGGAAGTCCCACAGGATCTTAGCCCTGTCATTCTCCACGACCTTCTGTGGAATCTCCCATCTGGACTTTGGAGGGTCTAGCCCATACGCTGTGCAGATGTTCCTGTACACAATGCCAGCTACTTGGTTGTGCCGTTCAGTGTATGCTGTTCCTGCCTGCATCTTACACCCTGCCACTATGTGTTGGAATGTCTCTGAGGCCTCTCTGCACAGTCTGCACCTTGAGTCCTGTCTAGTGTGGTAGACCCCTGCTTCTATGGATCAGGTGCTTAGTGCCTGTTCTTGTGCTGCTATGATCAGTGCCTCAGTGCTGTCTTTTAGTCCAGCCCTTTCCAGCCACTGGTAGGATGGATATGGATATATATAAAGGTAAAGGTTCCCCCTGCACATTTGTGCAGTCGTGTCCGACTCTAGGGGCCGGTGCTCATCTCCCTTTGTTAGCCGAAGAACCAGCGTTGTCCGAAGACGTTTCCACGGTCATGTGGCCACATGACGCGCGCGGAACGCTGTTTATATATATAAATTATAACAATATAGGAATTGCTGGGATTCCAGAATATATCTATCTACACACACACACATTTATATTTTATTTATATGCCTCATTCATATGCTGATCAAGAGCATGAATCATGATTCATATACAGTTTCAAGAAAGCCAAAAGAGGCTCCAAATGTTTTAAGGACTTTCCCTTTATAGAATGGAATCCCATCTATAGGTGCCGCTTAGCAAGGCGGAAGAACCTGATTAAGACAGTTGAGTGCCATTAATAGAGATATAGATCTTCCATAATAAGGATTCCTGACCTTAATTTATTTTTTCTTTTACGCAGGCTGAGAGTCAGACCTGTGTTGCAGAGCAGAAGGGTTTAATTATTTTTGCTTTACACCGTAAGGGAGCAGTGGAGAAATATGGATCTGAGTTGCTGCCATCCTTCCCTGTGGCATATTGTCACGTTTTTTTTTGCCTCTTGTCATGTTGTTAAGGTCGTGGTTAAGAGCTCCCAAATAAAAGGCTTAGCAAATAGGCCCCAAAAACACTTGCATGGGTGGAAACCTCCCTTTGCTTAATTTGAAACTCTATCACAGCACCACGCTTCTACTGCAACAGCTGAATCAAAGGAGATGGAAAACGAAAAGCGATGAGATCATGAGGCCTTCGCTGGCTTCGAACTCTGTGTGCTGTGTCAGTGAAATGTCAGATTCCAGAAGGCCCTAGAGTTAATAGTCTTGGTGTCACATCACACGCTAGACTCTGGTCACACGATACAAAGCCCTGTGTCTCCTCCCTCCCCCATGACAGGGTCTAAAATAAGCAAGGCACATGTTTTATTTAGGAGCATTGTAGCACAGCCACCAAGATGTGCATAACCTTGGAGAAATACGATAAAATGTAAATGAATTGCCTGCTTCTAAATCGGGTGGAGAAAATCCTTGTTCAGGGCACTGTGGAAATGCAGATAAAGCTTCTATTCCTGGGCTTCTTAAACTTAATATGATCCTAGATTAGAACATTTCTGGTCTGTGCTTTCTAACAGAAATGGGTTTCTTTCCTGTCGTCTTTCAGAAAGAAGGAAGACCTTTCACTGGAAGCAATTTGATATATTGAAGAGAAGGCATTGGGACATTGTAGAGAAAATACCCATAATGTAAATGACCCACACAAAAATAATGGTGGGTTTTGTTTTTGTTTTGCTATGACTACATGTATGAATATAGAAATAATCTATTTTTCCTCTGGCAAGCTCAAAGTAGTTGACAATAGGGATATGGTCGATAAGAATAGGTAGTATCCTGAGTCGGGAAAGCACATTGTGGTCTCATCCATTGGTCAGAAGACCAAGACTATGGGGAAGCAGTACTTGGCCTGCTTCTCAGAAAGAACATATGAGCAGCAATGAGTAGACCACTTTGGCTTCTTACATTATCATGTAGGAGTTACTTTGTACCTTCTTACTTGATGGAACACTCAGCTCCTCCTGACTGTTGCCCTTAGACTTCGAGTAGCTCAGATTCTCTCTTTCTCTTTCCAGACATGGCCCCATTCATAAGTCAAAGAGGAAATTGCCACGGTGTCCAACAGTATCTTCTTTGACTAGCTGTGGCTATTCCATGTTCTCCTGAAAGACTATCTAGAAAGACATGGCCATTTAGTCCAGGATCATGGATATTAAACTTGGAAGGAAAGGTTCCCCTGTGCAAACACCGAGTCATGTGACCCCTGGGGAGATGCCGCTTTTGCGACGTTTTCCTGGCAGACTATAGAGTGGGGTGGTTTGCCATTGCCTTCCCCAGTCGTTATTATCTTTCCCCCAGCAAGCTGGGTACTCATTTTACCGACCTTGGAAGGATGGAAGGCTGAGTAGACCTGAGCTGGCTACCTGAGAACCAGCTTCCGCTGGGATCGAACTCAGGTCGTGGGGAGAATTTCGGTTGCAATACTGTTGCCTACTACTCTACGCCACACGAGGCTCTTATTAAACTTGGGCCTGCATGCAAAGCATGTATTAAATCGCTGAACTGGGGTTCTTCTCTAAGAGGGATGACAAGACTTTCCAATTAAAATCTAGTACTTTCTCTATGCCAAGCAGGTTTAAATCACTGCATTATTGGTCAGCCTCAGCTGCATTGTACCTGCGGTGTCTGTGCTGTTGAGCGACTCAAAGAATTATTAATTAGATTAAAGAATTTTGCCCCTCTACCTCCTTTCTGCTGATGCTTGTGGATTTTCTGCTGCTGAGCTCTATTTTGTTTTCCTAATGTACTGGTTAGGGAAACTTAAAAAGAAACTGAATCTGGATTTATGTTTGTAGGAAGTTGTAGATATAAGAGCATCTCAAGAAGGGAGATACCGCCTTCCCCTTTGAGCATGAAAAGTTAAAAACTGGATTGTCTCTAAATATGTCCGTTTGGAATCCTGTGCATATGCTCTGATGACCCTGAAGTTGCCTAGTTGGGTTAGTCTGTAGGTGTTACAAGTCTTAGGGGCGTGGTGGCTCAGTGGGTAAGACGCCAGGCTTGTCGATTGGAAGATCACAGGTTCGGAGGTTCGAATCCCTAGCCCTGCGTGCAGAGTGAGCTCCCGCACTAGCTCCAGCTCTTGCCAACCCAGCAATTCGAAAGCATGCAAATGCAAGTAGATGAATAGGTACCACTTCGGTGGGTAGGTAACAGCATTCTGCGCGTGTCATGCAGCCACATGACCGTGGAAGCATCTTCGTACAACGCTGGCTCTTCGGCTAACAAACGGAGATGAGCACCGGCCCCTAGAGTCAGACACGACTGCACAAATGTGCGGGGGGTACCTTTACCTTTATTACAAGTCTTTCATACCCTTTGTGTAATCCTACATGTGTACACTGAAAAGACTGACTATGTGTATCTGCTGCCTTGCCCTGTTTGTTGAAGCTTTTAGTGACATAACTTGCAGGGGCTACCTGAAACTTTTTACAGTCAAGTTGTTGTCAGGAAGACATTCAGAATAGCAGTGAGGCTGAGCTGTTTGGTAACACCTGAGCAGAGCAACTACAGTACGTTCAGGTTTTATGCATTTTTCTTCCGCTATTGCTTTTGATCGCTACGCTGTCATCTTTGCAACTAAATCAAAATGAGTCATGTCCTTTTGATTTTTCATATTTTTATAAACTTGCAGTTCAAGGTTTATGATTGCTTTATTACCAAATCTATACAAAGTTGGCAGTATATTTCGATAAACTTTTAATGGGTTTCAGAGAGAAATAACTGAGCTTTCTGTGTTGAGCTTTCAGAGAGAGGAAAAGCATTTGTTTTAGCTAACTCTGGAAGAAAGCTACAGTGCCAATTAATCTTAAATGGATAATTTTCCCCCCAAAGCTTCATTTGTCTAAAATCATTTCATGTAAACAACAAAGAGTTTGATTTATGAACAAATGCTAGAGTTTATTATAACACAATGACATATTTATATATTGTATAATACATAAAATATGACAGGGAACACAGCGTTATTAAGACCGACTTACATTTATAAAGTGATAAGTGAACTTTCAGATTTTAGGGGATGGCCCTCAGCTTGCTTGAAAAAGATGTTCTCAATCAATATGGTCTAAAGTGAGATTTTCTGCTCATCTCCGTGTCTTTTAGAAATTAAGTGAAAGAGTTTGAAGCTATTTGAGCCCTTGTTT
Organism: Charina bottae; assembly: GCA_023362775.1. NCBI lineage: Eukaryota > Metazoa > Chordata > Lepidosauria > Squamata > Charinaidae > Charina > Charina bottae. The sequence goes on from JALMGJ010000019.1 coordinate 8,111,726, forward strand.
TCATTTATATTCTGATAACAGCTCACAACCAAATACAAACTTCAAGAGGACCATTAGATCATCTCAATCCAGGAATCCAAATTTAACCACCCTATTACATGGCTGTGGGAGTGTGGTGGCTCAGCAGGTAAGACGCCAGGCTTGTCGATCGGAAGATCGCAAGTTCGGAGGTTCGAATCCTTAGCCCCGTGTGACGGAGTGAGCTCCCGCACTCGCCCCAGCTCTTGCCAACCTAGCAATTCGAAAGCATGCAAGTGCAAGTAGATGAATAGGTACCACTTCAGTGGGTAGGTAACAGCGTTCCACGCACGTCATGCGGCCACATGACCGCGGAAGCATCTTTGGACAGCACTGGCTCTTTGGCTAACAAACGGAGATGAGCACCAGCTCCTAGAGTCGGACACGACTGCACAAAATGTGCGGGGGGAACCTTTACCTTTTTATTACATGGGTATCCACCTTCTCCTTGAATACATCCTGTGCAGGGGAGCCCCACCACCATTCAGAAAATTGATTCTGCTGTCAAACAGCTCTTAAATGTTAGGAAGTATTCCCCCCCACAAGCATTAAATTGGTATCTGTCTTCCTATAACTTAAATCCTCTATCCTGTGTCCTACACTCTTGAACAAAAGAATACAGGTCTTGACCTCTGTGTGTGTGACATATTTTCAGACCTTTTAGGAGTGCTGTCCTCCCACAGTAATGTTTGTTCAAGGCTAAACATACCCAATTACTTCAGTCTCTCCTCATACGATTTAGCTTCTGTCTTCTGATCATCCTCGTTGCCCTTAACCTGTTCCAGTTTGTCTGAGACCTTCTGAAATTGGGTTGCCCATAACTGGATGCAGTATTTAATCAGGAGTGTGACCGACAATGCAATTCATGAAACATCAAGTTTGCAAAGAGCAATAGAATTTATTTAAATTGAGAAACCAAAAGAAGCCACCAAAAGCAGATTATTACAAATGCTGGTGTAGGCACTTCCTTAAATTGCCAAGGAAGGACATTCTAGCAATGGGATGAGGTATCAAAATTATCTTTTGCTCAGTCAACCTTTATTCCAGCTCTGAGAGCAAGACAGCTGATGAAGGGCATCTTGTTTAAAACTTATATTGGGCCAGTTTATATTAATGAAGGCAGTCTTTCAAACATTAAGGTCCCAATTTGTCTAATTTATCGCATGGCCATGGAGAAATATATTGGAGTCAAGCTTAAGCAGTAGCCGTAATCCCACATCTGCCTTGTAACATAAATATGGGAATGAATGAATAAGTGAAGCCTCTTGAGTTACTAGAATCTCAGATTAAGGTGTATAGATTTCTTTGCCATTAACTGCTTTGAAGTATAAGGTTGTCATAAATCTTCAAAATAAAGAAATTCTATGTTTGCTTCTTTCTTGCAAAGCTGTGTAGACATCTTAAGGATTTAGTAAATATCCTAATGGACCAAAACATGATATTTTTATGTCCCTATTGAGGATTGGAGCTGCCATTTTTAAAGGATTCTGAAGAAACCAGAGTTGTGTGATAGAAGCCACAACAGATAAAAGCTAAACACAGTGGATAAATGAATTAAATATATAGATGTACACAATTTATGAGAGCCAGTCTCGTGTGGTGGTTAAGGCATCAGGCTAGAAACTGGGAGCCTGAGAGTCCTAGTCCTGCCTTAGGCACGAAGCCAGCTGGGTGACCTTGGGCCAGTCCCTCCCTCTCAGCCCTAGGAAGGAGACAATGGCAAGCCACTTCTGAAAAACCTTGCCAAGAAAACTGCAGGGACTTGTCCAGGCAGTCTCCGAGAATCAGACTTGATTGAATGGATTTAAAAAAAATACAATTTATATTTATAAACTTTATATAGATGTATACATCATGAAATGCTTATATAATGTGAAAATTCAGACTGGGAATAGAGACTGATTCATCCCTGCCGACTGCAAATCCTATCTACACTTTGAATCAAACAACCTCCAGCTTTGAAAAATGCAGTTTAATGGAACTGATTACTTTTTAAAAATATTATTTTGGCAGAAAACTCACTCACAGGGGGGCTAAGAACTGGAGAGCTCTAAAGATCGTTTTATTATGTCTGAAGCTAGCAGGTTACAGTGAGTCAATGGTCTCTTGCACTCAGAAGAGCCAAGAGCAGGAATCCTAAAGTTACATAGGTCTTATGTAGCAGGTTATCAAGGACAGTGTGAGCATGTGCAGTTACTTGCAGAGACCCCCAAATACAGGAGAATTGCTTTATAACTAACAAGGATGCAAGGTAACAGAAAGAGAGACACGGGTATCATTCAGAGTGTGAAGACCCTGCTGACATCTCCTTTGCAACGTAACATAGCATCTTTGATGTATGAGAGGTGCCAAGGCTCTAACTGTTGTTCTAACAAAGCTGACTCCGTACTTAATGCAGAAGGAGGAAAAAGATAAGGCAGCACCGCATACTGTTGAATCTGCAGCTTAGCTAAAGGCATAAATTCTATAAGGATTTGGATCTCTGACAGAAAAATTCCACACGTAAATGCGCATTTACAAAAATATTACTAAAGCGATACATGCTAACACGAATAATGGCATGTTCAAAGGAAACCCTAGAAAGGCATAGGCAGAGCTTACTAAATACTTATTTCAATTCACTGTAATTGTATTTAAGCATTGTACTTATAGGTTTATACCCTATGGCAGTATTTTTCAACCTTGGCATCTTCAAGATACATGGACTTTAACTCCCAGAATCCCCCAGCCAGCCTTGCTGGCTGGGGAATTCTGGGAATTGAAGTCCACACATCTTAAAGTTGCCAAGGATGAGAAAGACTGCCCTATGGGCTTCAGTACAGATTTTAAACCAGACTTAGCTCTAGGATGGATGGATGGATACTCCATTGCTTCTGTGTGGAAGTGATTGTATAATCATTGGCAATCACTCGTAGCTGAGTAAGATTGTCTTCCAAAGGTTTATATTTTAACAGTGGATCCGTAAGTGGCTATAAAGGCCAATTCTGGATCCGCACAACCTCCCACAATGAGGGCATAGGTTTCCGGGTGGGAGACGGTCATGATGAGGGTTTTATAATATGTATAATTGTATAATATGTAATTGTATAATATGTATTATAAGATTGTATAATATGGAACTATTGACTGAGAAAACCTGACTAGATGCTGTCATTTAATGAAATGATAAGCAACCTTCTGCTGTTGTTCTTCATTGCTGATGCTGTTTTTCCTTGAGGATGGGCCTTGAAAGGCTTCTGGTCTGGTTTAATAAACCACCATTGCTGTTCCTTCTCCTTTTGGGTAGTAGCCAGCTCTAAGGCAATTTGAATCTGGTAACCCTTCTTTGTTCCCAGCAGCATCACACATTCCTAGTCTCTGATTTAAAGAAGGCTCTATTTGTTGGCCTTGCTGGGCTTTTGTGAGGGTGAGGTAGACCGTGGAGCATCTTACCATGGCCCCGGCCATGAATGTCTAATGTAATCTTCTCCAGTACACCCAACAGTCAAACAGGTGACAGCCCAAATTAGCATTCATACAGTGGACTGTGCAAAACGATGGCACGTATATTGGTTGATCCTGAGGAAACATTTGCATAAGCGAAATCAGACCCGTTTTATTCTCAAAACCAATAGTCAGTGAAATGCAGTGTTTTAGCAGCATGGCAGTTGAGGCTCTGCAGCTCCAGCCCATTTGATACAAAACTGCGTTTTCATTTCCTAGTATTCAAGCCTGGGTGGGTTCTTGCGAGCGTTCGATCTTCCTAATGTCCTTGGGGCAATTTCTCTTTTGCCTGGCATTTATATAGTTAATGTTGTATTACAGTAAGGATTTTTCTCTAAGTTGCTTAGAGGAAGTGCCAACTGAGTATGATATAATATTGGCTTCTAATGTCAGTCTTTGTGAGCAGAAGATGCTATCACCTTATATAGATATTCTGAAATTTGAAACTGCTCATTTCCTGCTTGTGGAAAGCTGGCACACAGACGCGGGCACACAAGTCCCTAATGGGTTTAAAGGCCAATGACAGGGCCAGGCTAATAACCAGTTGTTGTTGTTGTTGTTGTTGTTGTTGTAAGAACCAATTAAACAACTGGATCCTATGTTGTGATATTCATCACCTGAGAGCAGGTTTGGAGGGAAAACTGAATAAAAGTTGGTAGCAACTGAAGGATGTAATTCATTAAGAATGGATGGGCAAAGAACATGGAAGCAGAACAGAAACTTAGAAGGAGCAAGTCTTGAGGACAAAGGAGCAGAAATCAGGATGCTGATAGGAAGCAATGTGGTTTATGGACAAGTGAAGCCACACAATGACCTCACAATAGGCAAAGAAATTGAGGTTGCTACTCTCAGGTGCACCACCTATAATGTAGGGTATCATATGTATCAGCTGCATGTTTTGGTTGATTCTGTTGATGCTGCCAGTGGTGAATGCATAGAGACACAAGATTACTAAACGAACAATGAAGTCTTCTAAGAATATAGCAAGTTCAAAAGCCAACTGAACCAGGATTCTGTGTCCAGAAGTGAGTAGCATCCTTGCAAGAAGGGAATGTCATTTTCCTGTCTAGGAAATGGCATTCAGAAGAACAGTCTCTCTGAACATGTAGAGTCTACCCAGTCAGCATAACTCATGGGCATGGATACATGTATAATCCATGACTAATTACAAGCCATCTAGACTTCTGACCTGAACTTCATCCTGTGTTAGGGTATGCATAAATTGCTTAGGAGATGAGCTAGTTTGCATTTTTGCCTGCCAGTTTCATTTGGTGATCTTGAGGTTTTTTTCCTGTCTGCAGTGTTTGGTTCTATAAAGTTGATCAGCAACTGGTTGCTCTTGGCCTCTTGGGCTAAATCTCGTATTCTTCAGAATGCCATCTGGTCCACACTCGCCCAAATGGAGTCAAAAATGGTGAAAAGAAAGTGCCACTTTTCGGACAAATTTCATTGGATTCTTAGTAATTCCCCCATTGGGGGAGATGGGCGGTCATATAAATTTGAATAATAAATGAATAAATAAATAAATATTCAGGTGATAATCTATCATTCCTTTCCATCAAAGTGGTTCAGTGAGAAAATTAATCAATGACCATGTCTTTGGACAGTCTAGCAGAGCCTTTCAAGTCACCCTGGTGTGGCCTTGTTTGGAACATTTTCTTCTAGAGATTAAGAATTATCTTCATCCATCTCCTTTTCTACTCCAGTTAATGAGATCCAAGTCCAGTCCACTTCAGTGCATGTAGGTTCTCAACAATAACTTCCAATTAGTCTTTTTGGCTAAGTTTTCCACTCCAGTGATTGAAGGTATGGAATCCTGTAATTCACTTTGCTCCACCATTATTGATTTGGTGGCATTGGTCCAAATGCTGAAAAATATTTTCTATCTTGTTGTCCTTTCCTTAGACTATGTCAGGTGAAGAGCAGATCAGAAACTGAAGTATCAGTAGCATCAGAAGGGCTTTTGAAGGTTTATTTTCCATTGTGAAAGCAGCTTATGTTTAATTATAGGTATTTCCAAGGGCACTGTGTTCTTCCGTGATTTCTTTTTTTCTTATCTGAAATCGTTTTGCTTACACCAACACATTCGCATAACAGAATTTTTCCCTACCAACAAAACATTTCATGTGTTCTGCTTAAGAATTGTATTAAATATTTAAGTACCTCATTATCTTCTCTGTTCTGTTTGAACATTTACGTTTTACTTCTTGAGAATCTTACTGAAAATCATTTAGCATTAGTATTAACACTTCCAGTATAGCATTAAGCTTTTGCTCTGCTGATTGCCATTTTGGACTGACCAAACATGTGTGACAGGCCACAGTCAAATGATTACTTAAGGTAGATAGTACCATGAAGTTCAATATTTAATAAACCCAGGAGCTTATTGAAATATCATTGCTTTCCTTGCAGAAACCTGAACTGCTTTCCCTGGCTTCAAACTAATCTAGCAGTTGGAATGAGAAGGGGGATTCTCTTCCATCTCACAACTTATTCCCCATGTTTGAAAGTTTTTTAAAGTTTGTGTGTGGTATTAATTTGGTGAGCAGAGGATTATAGCATCTTTGAGGACCTCTGTGATGTAGGAATTCTGGGATGGTAATACCAGAACTCCACGCAGCTTCTTATTAGTATACAGCAGAGTAGAAGTGTTCCCATAAACTTGCACAAGGCTTAATCAGTTCAAAATGCAAAATAAACACACTTCACGCGTTAATGGAAAGTTACATAAAAAAGCTTACAATTTTATTGTAACTCACAGTTCCTTAGTAGAAATGGTCCATGCATGCAAGTAGTCGATTCTGACATGACCCACATGCTTCTTTAATGTGGCCCACCTGAATGGAAGTATGAGCAATGTCGGCAGCCATACCTGGCCATCCTCCTTCGTAGGAGATTCGAGCAGAAAGGGAAGAAGAGAAGGGAACAGGAACAGGAAACTGGGATTCAGCCCCTCCCACACAAAGCAAGTAAGATTAGGTTACAGCAGAGGCTGCCTCCTCCTTCAAGCTTGTGTGAGATATGCTTGGTTGAAACCCGATATCTCTAACATGTGATAGGGATAAGAAACAGAAAATTTCATTTGGGGCATGAAATGGGATGCAAAGAATGAAAGTGGTGACTTTGTTTTTGGTTTTGCTAAATTATTCTTCAGCGTTTAAAACAGGGTTGGTGTCAGGGAGATAGCTGGTGGAGGAGGGGGCCCTCTCCAGGGTGAAAAATGCATGCGCAGTATGGAGTCTCTTTGGTTCCCTCCTAAGAAAGCCAAGAAAGCACCGCCTTAGTTTTATGGGCCTTTTCTCTTAGAGCAGAGCTTTCCAAACTGTGTGTCGCGACACAAAAGTGTGTCGCCACATACAGTGTGGTGTGTCACTACACCACTTGGAAGCGGCGGCGCGCGCGCGCACGGCAGCCGCCATGCACGCGCACGCCGCCGCACGCCCCCCGCGCCGCCGCACGCCCCCCGCGCCGCCACCGTGTGTGCACGCCGCCGCACGCCCCCCGCGCCGTCGCCATGCGCGCCGCCGCCACCGCTGCCGCTGGTGTGTTGCCAGCGGCAGCACTTTGGAAAGCCCTGCCTTAGAGTTTGCAAATTCATTTCAGTTTAGCTGGATTCTGTCTAGCAGAGTAGAACAATAAACACTAGAGCTTTGACACTTCGTCTCAGCGTGGTTCTTCACTCTTAGTCAGGACAGTTAGTGCTACATAATGGAGGAGGCAGGAGATGTGTTAAATGGAAGAGTAACAGAAAGTAGACCCTAGCAACATGATGGTGATTTGCATTATTAACAAACTGAGTTGGCCAATGTACTGCTGGCACATGACTCCAGAAAAATTATCTAGAATGTATAAAGGTACTTCAAATTTATCTCAGAAATGTGGAAAACATGATGGGTCATGCCTGGTGGACTTGTAAAAAAGCCAGAAACTGTTCGGTTCAAATCACACCGTGATACAAATAATTTTAAAAATTAATATTCAATTGAAACTAGAACTTTTGTTGGGATGAATGGATAGACAATTAGAAAAGAGTTTATGGAAGATTGTTTTTATATATGGTAACTGCTGCAAGATTATTATATGCACAAAAATGGAAAGACACTGAAATACCCACAATAGAGGAATGGCTGGTGAAGATGACAGAATTTGCAGAGATGGCAAAATTGATTTGTCTGATTAGAGAAAGGACAATAACCACATTTACTAGTGACTGGAAACCATACGGACTTTTTGCTGAAAAAAATGAACTTGTGATTTATGGGTTTGATGATTAGAAAGGGTAGACTATGAAAAGAAGGAAATTATGTTGTAACCTTAGAGAGTAAAATATAAATGTACTTGTAACTGCTGTTAAGAAGATTGGAAGCCGCTTCTTTATAACTTTTTCTCTTCTCTTTTTCTTTCATTTTCTTCTCTATTTCTTTCTTTGCACTGTTTCACTTATTACTTTTTTTCACTTACCTTTTTTCTTTTAAAATTGGTACTGTTTTTATTCTCTTCAAAATTATTTAATAAAAATTATGTGTGTATACACACACACACACATTGAATGAATGAAAATGAATGAATGAATGAATGAATGAATGAATCAAACTGAGTTGGCCAGGATCAGCTGAATAGCTAATCAAACCAGTAGAGTTTCTTTCTACCAACCGGCATGACACCGGACTTGTCTGTACTGTACTCAGGATGTTACATTTCTGCATGAATGAGGAAAAGTTGAGAAATCTTAGGGATAAAGAAGTGTTGTGTGTTTGAGGGATTGGGTTATCTGTCTGGGGAAAAACAAGTTGGAGGGTTTGTGTCATTTCAAGCACTTACTTCTCCATGATAGAGATTACAGAAATGTGCATCTGATAGGTAGCATCACAGGTCAGAAAAGAGAGCTGTCCTTCTCACTGCATTATCACAAATGAGTGGTATGTTTATCTATTTAAGTCTTCTTCCTAGGTGAGATCCACCAGAAGCCCTATTTTTGTGCATCCTGTTGAACAGGGAGAAATTAGGCAAACTTTCTCATTGCCTTTCTTCCCATTTGGAGTTAAACTGTACTGATGTTGCCTTCTCTTGACTAAATAAGCATACAAATTGGTTAGTCCTGGAGAATGATCTCCCACTAGTTCACGATCATCTCCCTGTCAATCATCTATGATTTAAAACAATGTGTGACTCGTATTCTTGTCATACTGGTTTTATTGAATGGAAGGCTCGATAGAACAAGAAAGCTAATCTAATGGCTTGCTCATTTTGCTAGCTTTGGTTTCACTCATTCCAATAAAGTTGTAGCTTTAGGCCTTTGGTGCTTGGGCTGACCCTGTGTGACACAGACAAAAGATAGGATTCATTTTTTCCCCAACCTGGACCAACTGGAAATTATGCTTTCTGAAAGAAGGAGCAAACTGGACTTGTCCCATGGTGATAAAAAGTCAGCTGCAGCTACCTTATTTTATCAGCATGATGAAGTGAGAAAATAATTTGGGACACTCCAAAGGTCAGGAAAATAATGCCTATATAATGTTCCACTGTTGTGCTCATGAATCTGAGCATTCCTTACGAGACTAAATTTTGAGCTTCTTCACTTTTTTTAGAAATAGGTGAGAGGACACAAGCTCTGAAACATCAGTGTTCAAATTCTGTGTATTACATAATGGCTTTGTAATTCTGGATAATTCTTTTTTTTTTTTACTATGTTGTGTTGGAAAGACTTGTGATTCATCTTGGAGTGTGTGTATGTGCGTGTATTGTTTTTTTTAATTTATTGTTTTATTATTATAAATAGTTCTAAGGGATTATTTACCCACTTCAAAGCCATTGTTGGCATTGTGACTCTAAGAAAAAATTCACTGCTTTTGAAACTCTGCTGATGGGGAGAATTGAAGCCAATTCTGTCAGCCTAATGTATCTCAGAGGGTTGTTGTGAGATATATACAGAGAGAGAGAGATTGGTGTGTGTGTATACACACACATCAATGAAATGGAAAATGTGATAGATAAACATAATTAAAATTCTTTAATGTTTTCACAGTATGTCCACTAGAAAATTTACCATTTCCATACGTCTCCTCCTCTTGATCCTTCTCCTCTTTCTGGACTGCATGGAATGCATATAACACTTATAAACTTCAATGAAAACAATTTCTCTCCTTGATGTTAAAATGCTTAAGCTGCCCTTCTGATGCCAGTTTTACTGATGATTTTAGAAGCAGAATGAAGTGACAGTTATAAGCCTGTACATTCCTTGCCTACAGTGAATCTGCACAGGAGTAGGAACCAATCTTGAGATAAATGCTTCAGAAATAATCCAAAGGCCAAGTATCAGGACTTATTTCCAAACTATGCTACCTAAATGGATGAGTACTAAGCAAAGAATAGGCCATTTGTTCATTGCTTCACCTTGGACTAAATCTGTCATTTAAGTAATAAGGGTGAGCTTTCTTTCTTGGATAGGGAGGAAGAAAGGTCACTTCTGGAAGTGTTTCTAGGCTGTGATCAATGAGGACCAACGTATCACTTTTCTCATAACAAAATAATGTGGTTTCCCATCTGAATTTCATCAGAATGCCTTTGTTCAGTTGTGTTTCTATTGATTATTGTAGCTGCTGTGTGTCTTTTTTTTTTAAACAAACAACTTATGCATGATCACGAATCCAAGTATTCAAGAGTAATTTGGATAGTTTCTTCTTTTTTTAAAAAAGCCAGATTTTTTTATTATTGCTGTATAGAAGCCATTCCAAAACATTATTTTAATATCTGAAAGCAACAGCAGCCGTGAAATAACTATGAAGGGTCATTGTACAAGGTGTTGGCAACTGTCATACCTGAAAGCCAGATGGAAGACAGTGCCTTGTTAACAGTCGGCAACTTCATGCGACTTGCTCTTTTTTTTAAAGCTGAAGTTGAAAAAAGCACAAGTGGGGCTTGAAATATTTTGATGAGCAGTGGCAATGAAAGAGGCATGAGCGGTTAATAAAAACATTAGATCTGAATAGAACTGCGTATGTCAAAATCTGAAGACTCCGAAAAAAATAGCAGTGATGCCTCAATATGTCACACGTTAGGCTGTGAGTGACAGAAATACTTAGGAAAAGAACAGATTTAAGTAGACAGCAGGAAGGAACAGGGTGGATCTTCTAAGGGTAGTTCCATAAAGTGAGTTGTATCAGTGAACATGCCCTATCTTGCGCACTTAGTGGTTTGAGCAGGATTCCCAGCAGAGCTTCTTATGTTCTATGAGAACAAAACAGAACAGAAGCCTATATAGTCTGCCAGAGGTACACAAATTGCAAATTGTTCATAGGTTAAGCCAGACTTCCTAAGGGGATTTAAATATGTGCACCCTTCTAAACTCTTTCCCCTGGCACCCTGTTGGCTGCCACTTCTTTGTCAGACAAGTATACAATTCTCACACAACAGCTGCATGCCTGCATATGGATGCGCGTAAAAATCTGTTTAGGGCACCAAGCCAACACAGCCATTAGAAGAGGCTGGAAGTGAATGTCTCATCGTCCCTTCTAAAATCGGCCAGTAAGAGGGGATAAAATTGATGTGGTCCAAATTTCTGATCCTTTTTCTGTTGGTTTTGTTTTTATAATCTGTCTCCAAAGATGGAACCCATAAAAAGAAAGAGGACAACATTTTCTAGTAGGAAAACAGAGAACAGATGTCCCCTGGGAGCAAAACAGAGGATACTATGACAAATATATGGATAAATTATTTTTTAAAAAGATGTCCAGAGCGGTTTTGGAGTGTCTCTACCCTGGTGCTTTTAACAATAAAGTAGGAAAAAACAGAGCCATGGACCAAAGTGAGAAATCAAAATAATATCCTTGGAAGAGGCAATAACAAGCCATTTTCAAGGTGTGGTCAAGAAAACAACATGGATGGGTCCATCAAGGAATAATCAACAGATAATGGTTATCCCTGATGAAGTTATGCAGGGATATTGGTGTGAATTTCTGTAGGCTGAAATGTGTAGGGTTTATTCATGAACCTTTTTGTTTTTTAGTTCATTAATAATTTGTCCCAGTATCCTTTTTGCAACATGAGACCTGTGTTGTACCTTTTCTTTGAAAGGTCAAAAGTTGTTGGCCTTTGGCTGTAAAAAAAGGTTTGATTTGGATAGCTTGAATTATGCTTAGAAGTGAATAAGCAGCCTATGAGCCAGGACTGAACTTCTCTTGATAGCCCAGATGCATCAGTTACACTTCCTGCAACCAATAAACACTTTGCACCAATCCAGATAGGATGTTGTTATAGCTGTACCAACAAGCATGCAGTAACTACAGGACTGAACTGATACAGCTAGAAGGGTGGGGGGAGGAGGTTAGAAGTGTGCAGACAACATACTTTTGAGTCTCTGTAGGAGTTTTGATGTCCTGTTCTTTTCCTGAGTTAAAATTATTTTCAGTAGATTAAGTTAAATGTCAGGTGGGCCTTAAATTAAGTTCTTGCTTAACTCAATGCTCCATATCCTTACAGTTTCTCTCCTGTTTTTCCAACTGGTCTCTTCCTTTGCAAGTCTTTGCAAACAATAATAAATTCTTTGAAACCTTTAATTTAGGAAGCAGAATGAATTATGCAAAGTAAGTGGATAGATGCAAATTATTTATCTTGCCTTGTTTGTACAGGATGTTCCAGAGGCTGTTGACTGAGGATTGTAATCCTGAATCAACAAGGCCTGTTTTGTGTAGATAAGAAAGTGTTAAAAAAGTAAAGGTTTCCCCCGCACAGTTGTGCAGTCGTGTCTGACTCTAGGGGCCGGTGCTCATCTCCGTTTGTTAGCTGAAGAGCCAGCGTTGTCCGAAGACGCTTCCGTGGTCATGTGGCCGGCATGACGCACGCAGAACGCTGTTACCATCCCACCGAAGTGGTACCTATTCATCTACTTGCATTTGCATGCTTTCGAATTGCTAGGTTGGCAAGAGCTGGGGCTAGTGTGGGAGCTCACTCCGTCACACGCGGCTAGGGATTCGAACCTCCGAACTTCCGACCTTCCGATCGATAAGCCTGGCGTTTTACCCGCTGAGCCACCACGCCCCTTTTAAGAAAGTGTTAGGGCAGTCCTAATACATGTCATTATTCCCTATCTTGTGGTTTCTACTAGTCACTTACATGTGACAGGTAATTTTGCGTCTTCTTTACCTTTGATACTAGGAATAGCAACACTCTTGTTGTCTATAATGGGTGAACCACGTATGTATGCTCTGGGGGTCACTCTGTTATCTGAACCATGTCCTTTGCCATAAGTTTGTTTTGCTGCACAATTTGACTTCCATGATGCCTGCGGGGCCCAGGTGTGTCACGTGAAAACCCAGAAGCGCTGATGGCGCGCCACCGGCCATCAGCGCTTCCAGGGTTTTGCATGGCACACCAGGACACCGCTGCCGCCACCGCTGTGGCGCACGAAAACCTGGAAGCACTGCTGCCACCACCACGCGTGTAAACCTGGAAGCACTGCAGTGGCAGCGCGCGAAAACCCGGAAGTGCTGCTGCGTGTGAAAACCTGGAAGTGCCACCGCTGCGCTTCCAGGTTTTTGTGTCCTGCCGCCGCTGCGCTTCCGGGTTTTTGTGCGCCGCTGCTACTGCGCTTCCAGATTTTCACGCGCCGCCATTGGTGTGTTGCCAATGGGAAAAGTTTGGAAAGCCCTGCAATAAAACAAGCTAACAGATACACATCACTTGACCAGTGAAGCTTATACACTTGGACTACTTGGTTGTCTTGAAGATCAGAATTTCAGTTTTTGATGTTGAACAATCACTTTTCAATATGGAATTGAATTTAAACATTCTTTGATCAAGTTGTCTTTATCAACATCGTTACTGGTAGTGAAAAAAAATAATTAGAGTGACTTTTTTATTTCAAAATGTTTTGCACCATAACTAAGTGTGTGTAACCTTTTAATAATGGATTTAGTTGTTTTCAAGGTTTAATACATTGTTGGCTAGATATGAATTGCAATAAAGAACAACAAATGTCTCTACTAAAAATCTTTGAACCATACCAATCATTTAAAAAAAAAATCATGAACAAAAGACATGGGTTATTAAGGAGTTCAACACTGGTCATTACAACTTTATTTTAATTTAATCCTTACTTCCTTTCTAGTGTTATGTACTAATTGAAATAGTTCAGCTTGCCCATAAGCAGGTAGTCATGCAAGAATGAGCCAACAGTGATAAAATTGGAATAAGAGATGCTAAATGCAGCATTGTAATCAATAGGGCTGCAATGAGAATATAATGAGCAGCTCCAGCTAAGAAAATGTAAATTGTTCTTACTCTGAACAAGGGAAAGAATAAACTGTTTGCAGCATGGAAGTCTAGTTAATGTTGTCTCAACTTTCTCCAGGATATGATTGACTGGTTAGCTGCCTTTGTGGTGATCCAGAATTCCGAATATTTTCCTACTGCAAACATTTAGGAAAGGAAAACGCAGGGCAGGAAATTTACGGCATCAGCTCCTGAAGGAATCATCAGTGCTCTTCTTTAGAACAGTTTAGGACTTTTTGTTATGAGAAGGGTATGCAGGTATCGTAACAGAAAGTCAAGACGGTGGTCACAACAGTGTGATCAAAACTCTGCCCATTTTTATCTGGGATGGAGGTTTGCTCTCTTGACTTTTTTTGGTCACATCCTATGGACACCCCTAGTTATGAGGAAGGCAGAAGATAAGACCAAAACAGGGTCCTGTCAATCCCTAAAGACCTCTCCAGTAGGCTTGAAATAACTGGCACGCTTTTAAACTGTGTAAGCCTTTTAAGATTGTAAGCTGCTTTGGGTATCCTAGAGGGAAGGCAGTATATAAATACTTGGAACAACATAGGATGTACTTTTTTTTCCTCATAATTTTTATGCTGGGGCCAGTTTGTCTCTTCTGTTCATCTGTTGGTAAGAACCTTTAATAATTTCAGTGAGTATGTTTGAGCATGAAAGAATGTGAAAAGCATGTGTACAATGTCATGGATCAACTTTCATACACAGGAATAGAGACAGTGCTTGGAAAAAAATGGCCTCTCTTCAAACAGATTAATACGAGGTCTGTTGGTGTGTGTGTTTTCTTGCATATGTAGAGCTTCAGAAAGCGCTTTGCATTAGAGACCAATAAATGTCGCCAGTCATTGTAGTAAATCAGTTGCAGTTGTATTAGTTACTCATACAAACAGATAATATTTACAGTTCTCTTCCAGATCCCTGGAAGTGTTACAAATCCACACACCAGAAAATATAAGAAGTAGTAGGAAGCAAGCAGGAGTAGAAGCAAGCAGGCGTAGAAGGAGAAGCAAAAGTGGGGTAGGAGCAGGCAGGTTCTTTTATACTCTTCAACCTGGATCATGTGCTCCCTGACCTTTTAAAGTTAGGTGCTCAACTAACAAGGTTTTATTGCTGTGACTTACTCCTCAAGGAATAATACACCAACACTCCTCTTATTATACTAGAGGTGTAAGTCGCAAACCAATTTTTTTTTCAGTTAACTCCTTGTGTTTTACTGCAGCAAGGGGCTTTGTTAGAAAATCAGCAATCATGTCTTTTGAGTCACAATACTTTAACACAACTTCACCTTAAATCCTTGACATGATGGTATCATGTGTCAATATGCTTAGTTCTGTTCCTACAACCCTCAGACTGAGCCATATGAATACAAGCCTGATTATCTTCAAAAACAGTTACTGTATAAGCTGGTGCAATTCCATGCCTACTGTATGTCTTTTAATAGCTGTTTAAACTATACAATCTCGTTGCAGATTTGTGCTAGTCTATAAAATTCTGCTTCTGCTATAGAAAGAGCAACAAGTGTCTGTTTCTTAGAATGCCAGGCAATTGTTGAGCCAGCATACTGTATTATAGCCCCACAAGTTGACTTACGATCACTGAGGTCTGCTCCCCAGTCTGAATCAGCATATGCCTGTAATTTTTCTAATTCTTCTGTCCCAGAGGCAGAAAGCCTCAGACAGTAATCCTTTGTGCCTTGCAAATACCTAAACAGTCTTTTCAATGTTGCTTTCCCAGTAGACACGAGCTTTTCTACCTGTCTGCTTAAAATTGAAACAGCATTAGAAATATCTGGGCGAGAATGATTTGCAATGTACAATAAACTTCCAATTGCAGATCTAAAGCCATCTGCCTCAGATAACTAATGTTCTCCCACCTCCTTCTGGAATTCAGGAAGCATAGGGGTTAAGACTGATTTACATTCCTGCATGTTAAACTCCTCTAGGTGTCTCTTGATCTTATTACTTTGGCTTACCAGAAAACTACCATCTTTTTCTCTGTATATTTAGTAATTTGTTACTATGCCAAGATTCTTTAACCTAAAATTGTTCTTCATGTACTTTTCAAAATCATGTCTTTGTTTATCTGACAATGTAAGTAGCAATAAATCAACATACAACCACAAATACATAAAACTTTGTTTGTTTAACAAACATAAACACATGGATCTGCCTTCCCTTTTTCAAAACCAAAACTTTGCAGTGTTTCATCTCATTTTAGGTTCCAGCAGCAAGCTGCTTGTTTCAAACCATAAATTGATTTTTGTAGTTCACACACCAAATTTTTACCTTGTTCAAAACTTGGTGGTTGTTGCATGTACAATTTCTGGTCTAATTCACCATACAAAAATGCAGTTTGAATATGATAATGATAAACTGACATCCCTTTTAGTGCAGGAACTTTCAATAACAATCTGATTGATTCACCCTTTGTAACAGGTGCAAAAGTTTTGTCAAAGTCTAATTGTTTTGTTTGAGAAAATCCTTTAGCAACTAACCTTGCTTTGTATTTTTGAATTTTCCCACTAGCATCCTTTTTCAGTTTGAAGACCCATCTACAACCCAGAGAACATTCATTGGGAGGTAGATTAACTAATTTCCAAGTTTTATTTTCTTTCAAGGAATCTAATTCCTGTTGCATTGCATCATACCAGCATTTTGCAATCTCAAGTGGAATATCATTTATTTGCTGTAAAGACTCTGGTTCAGAGTAAACGTGGAAAGCTTTAACCATATCGACCTCAAAATGTTGAGGAGGAATGCCTTTATTACTCCTCTGCGATCTGTGAGGTATTACTGGGCTAACAGGGTTAATATTCTGTCTTCCCTCACTTTCCTGAGTAGCATCTGTCTCATCAGAAAGATTTTAAGCTTGCTTCTCTTTTTTAATGAACTCATTTGGCAAAGAATCTTGCAAAATGTTATCAGCAAGTTCTTGCCTTTGCCCTGGTTTCAAATTAACTTGCGAACTGGAATTTATTTCCCCCCCCGTTTTGTTCTGCAAATGAAGCACTCTTGCTAATTATTAATTTATTGCCTAATATGAACCTGTAGCTTCTTTGGCTTTGTTCATACCCAACATAAATTGCTTTCTTTGTTTTGGAACCTCCTTTTTTTCTCTGTTGTTTTGGCACATGAACCCATGCAGCACTGCCAAACACTCTGAGATGGTTCACTTTTGGTTTCATACCATAAAACAAATGAAATGGAGTGTCCTCAATCACACAATTAAATAGTCTGTTCTGAACATAACAGGCAGTTGATACTGCTTCAACCCAAAACTTAAAAGGTAATTTTGCATTTTTAAGCAAGCACATCATAGCTTCTTGAAGCGTTCTACCTTTCCTTTCAGCAACACCATTTTGCTGAGGAGTGTAAGGGTTAGAAAGAATTTGTTCTATCCCCTTCTCAGCTAAGAATTTTCTAAAACCGTTAGAAAGAAATTCCCCTCCATGATCACATTGTAAGACAGACACAGGTTTTGGAAATTTTCCATTTGCCTATGTTACAAAACTTTTAAATTTATCAAATGCCTCATCTTTATGTTTCAACAGATAGATAAATGTATATCTTGAAAAATCATCAATTATGGTCATTATGAATCTTGATTGTCCCAAACTTGGAGCAAAAGGACCAATAATGTCACAATGAACAATTTCAAGAGGTCTAGTTGTAACTCTGTCTCTGTGCTTACTCACAGGAGCCTTCTGTGTTTTACATTCTTTGCAAACTACACAGTCCAGATATTTATCACAAGGTTTCAACTTCAGGTGAGCACATAGCTGTGATATTTGTGCTATGTATCTAAAACTTGCATGACCAAATCTGTGCATCAAGTGTCTGCACTGATCATGAATTGGAATGTTGCCAATTACAGCTTTTGTAGCTTGGCTTTTAGCATTCTATACTATGTACAATGAATCTCTTTGTACACAATTTGCACACAGCTTACCATTCTTATGTACTTCACAACTATCTTTCTTAAATGTTATGACATATCCAGCTGCTACTAATTGGGCTACAGATAAAAGGTTTGTCTGTAATTTTGGAACAAACAGCACACCTTTAACAGTTTCTCCCAAACAAGGTAGATACATGTCAGCTTGACCCATGATTTCTATTGTAGACCCATCAGCCATAGAAACACTTTGTCTATTAATTTTAGACAGTGAAACAAAAGAACTTTTATAATTTGATAAGTGGAAATTAGTACCAGAATCTAACACCCAGAAATCAGAATCATATTTTTCATGAACCTGTGCAATATGTGTTGTTTGCAGAGCCTTCTTTCGTGTTGCCATTTTGTTCTTCTTTCCTGTCTTTCACTCTTTGGGCAATAAATTACAGTTTTTCTGTAAATGTCCAGCTGAGCCACAATTAAAACATCAGCGGCTGGCTAGAGCTGTTGCCTCAGCCTGATTCTCCATACCTCTCTCTCGCAATTCTACAAACAGCTGCTGTATGGAGTGTAAATGTTCAGGCAGACTGCCCTCTTCTGACAAAAAAGCTTTATAAAGTTTTCTAGTTAGGGAAATCTTACTTCCTGCTGTTGCTTTTACGTACAAATCTCTCAGTGCCTCCCAAAGTTTTTTTGCAGACTGCAAACTACGCACATTCACTAGCTGACTATCTTCAACTCCCAAAATAATGGACGCTCTGGCACGTTCATCTTGTCTTAGCCATGCATTGGTGGGATTTGCTGGAGTTGGTTTACCTATCAGAGTCCATAAATCTTCCCTCCGAAGGAACACTTCCATTTTTAAACTCCAATTTATGTAGTTAGTTTCTGACAAATGTTCTAGCAGCATTCCTGACATTCCTGAGGATTGATAAGTAGTCATGGCTCCTTTCTTCACTATCACCTCAGCTTATCTTTTCTGCAAACAGATAGCTGCTAGAAGCCCCAGACAAAAAAAACCCTCCACTTGCCTTGTTTACTTGTCATCAGATGCAAACAAGCTGCTGAGCTGGTCTCTTTGTGCTTCCTGGGCCCATAACCTGTTGGTTTGTATGTTTTCTTGCATATGCAGAGTTTCAGAAAGTGCTTTGCATTAGAGACCAATAAATGATGCCAGTCATTGTAGTACATCAGTTGCAGTTGTATTAGTTACTCATAAAACAAATTGTTACAAATCCACACACCAGAAAAGAAAAGAAGTAGTAGGAAGCACGCAGGAGTAGAAGCATTTTATTTTATTTATTTAGCGTATGGTATACATTGCCAGGGAGTCTACAATGTTTTTACACACGATAGATGTTTTAGTGCCAGTAGTTGCTAGTTCTTTGTTGCACTGGTGCACCACAAGAGGGCGAGCATTCTTTGCATCAGCTGGCCAGCAGCATTCCTAGGGACGTCAGCTCATCCGGGCTTTTTTTTCTCTGCCGATCGTGTCCAGGCAGATCCAGTGCCAGTTCCTGCTCCCCGCATAGAGCGCTGCCAGTGTTACCCCCCACCAAAATGGGGGTACCTATTTATCTACTCACAGTTGGCATGCTTTTGAACTGCTAGGTGGGCAGGAGCTAGGGACAAAATGATGGGAGCTCACTTCCGTCATGCGGACCTGGGCTCGAACCGTTGGAGTGTCGACGATTTCTGGCTAGCAAACTGCAGCGTCATTAAGCCGCTGCACCACCGCGCCCCCTGGAGTCAAAGCAAGCAGGCGTAGAAGCAGAAGTGGGGCGAGGCAGGCAGGCAGGTTCTTTTATACTCCAGCCTGGATCACATGCTGCCTGACCTTTAAAAGTTTGCAGGTGCTTAACTAACAAGGTTTTATTGCTGTGACTTTCTCCTCAAGGAATAATACACCAACAAGGTCCCACATATGTCTTTTTGTTCCAAACATGGTTTAATTTATTCAAGTTTATAAGTCTTTGGATAGCTGTATCCCAGTTTAGCTTTGGATGGTGTAAGATGTGTTCTCCAGCTTGCAAGCTGAAAAACATTAAAGCCCAAAGAGCTCTGGGGATTCTTTTCTTGGTAATGGCAGGAAGCCAACAAGTTAGAATTTTAAAAGGTGTACTGCTTATCAGTTTCAGGGACTGGTATCTCCCCATCACTGATCCTTTTAGTCCTCCAGGGAGCACTCATGTCCTCCCCTCAAGCTAGAACATGGTGCGTTCAAAGCCTTGACTTGGGCAAATGGCTGGCGTAAGCTATTTAGCAGGCAAACGAAATGATATCAATGGGAGTTGAGTGAGCATAAATTTATTTAAATAAATGTTACTGGAAAGAGTGAGGCCTCAAGGTTATGTTGGGGAATTTGTTTTGTCAACCCCATCCTTGTAAATTCTTCCATGCACTTCTGGGTTCCCGAGGGAGTGCCAATAGGGCCGAGTATATCACCTGTGGATTTTTCATAGTTTATATTTTTAACTGGCAGCCTGCAAAGTGGGCTCTACATGACTTTGAGAACCTGTGGTGGGAAATAAAAATGGTGGGTAGCTGCAGCAAAGTGGTGTTTGAAGTTGAACGGAAGATGATTGAAATTGCACACAACCGTTCAGTGAGTGAAAGAGATTTCAGAGGGGTTTTGCACATTATAACATTAAATTTGGTTCCATGATATCAGTATTCAGGTACCTAAAAGAATGGCATAGGAACGATTTTTCATAGCTTCAGAAATGAGGACTGGAGATAATGGGTATTCAGTATATCTACCTAGATTTCGTTTAAGTATACTGAAAAACTTCCTAATGGCAAGACCTGTACAAGAATGGAACAGTCTTCCTATGCAGGTTGTGGGTTCCCTATCTCTGGAGGTGTTAAGGAAGGATGGTTTAATTGGCTATCCTACACAATGCAGAGGGTTGGACTAGGTGGTAGTTTCCAATTCTACAAGTCTATGATTCTATTTTAACCTAATTTTAATGGATGAGGCTGCAATTGTGTAGGTTTGTGTTGAGTCTGTCTTGAATTAGTCTTCCTTTACAGGTAAATGCTTCAAATATTTTTGATATTACTATTACTTTAAAATAGTTTTTTTTCCCCAGGTCACTTTAGGATTTATTTTTGTATTTTGGAAAGTGGCAGCAAATTCTTGAGATACTGTATGTTGTATGCAATATGTTTACATTCATAGGAAAAGCAGGTCTGCTGCAACTATTGATACAGTGGAAATACTGAGGATTTAAGGTTTTCCTCCTACAGCCTGTTGTTGCAGAATATTTAAATAACAAGTTGAGATGGTGTAAGTAAGAAGAGCTGCACCACAGAGCATACAGTATAATCTGTTTTCTTTGTGAGTTCTCAGCCAGAATGCATAAATATCACTGGATTATCATTGGTCAGTTTTTGACCTGCTTTTTTTTTTTTGCCATATGAAAGAACTTCACTTAAACTATTGCTAGAGAAAGTGATGCTTCACAAAACAGAGATTATGCATTAGATGCTCAGTGAGGTGGAATTTTGTAGTTCTCTTTGCAAGTCCTCTTATAGCTCACAAATTACGGGCAAGACAAATTTAAAAATCTCTGACCTGACGTTACTGGGTAATGGCTAATAATGTTATGTGCATGAAGGAACCTGAAACTCACTGTACTTCTTAAGAAAAACAGCCACAGCCCCTGTTCCCCACTTATATAATGGAAACATCCACCTGTAGATTATACTGTAGTTTTCTCTTATCCTTTCTTATAATTTCTGATTATCTGCTTTGATGCCAGTGTGGGTGCTTCATTCTAGTTCCTAAATTATTCGGTTTCTTGATCTCTGTAAATAAATCTCAAATTTTTCAGGGAGGATCCTGCTGGATTCAATCATGTTGTCTTCCACTGTTGTGGAACATTTCTCAGTAGTCCCTTTATCTGAACATTATTTCAACTTCTGATAAAATGTATGGAGGGCAAAGAGGCATTTGAACAAGAATGTCTACCAATATACTGAATTTTATTATGGATGGCAGTTGGCAGTTTCAGTTTAACATTAGGATAATACACTATTCCTGATGCAGTGAATTGAAAGCACTTGCCCATTATAAAGGGATTAAATTATATCCTCAACTTGGAGAGAAACAATGCAATTTAATGAAACTATTTGGCATTTGAGCCTATCCCCATCTATCAAAGAGGGACTAGATGGAGTTGCATGTAATGGCCCTGTCTCCTAAATTCCTACTGAATGCTTGCCCTAACTCATTGAACTGCAAGGTCTAAACAAAATTTCTACTTGCTTTCAACAATATGCAATCTGCTTGCGAGGGTGGCCCTCATTTATCAAGATCTGTGATGATAATGACAGGATTGATTGATTGATTGATTATGCGCCATCAAGTTGGTCTCAACTCTTTGTGACCACATAGATGGATTTTCTCGAGGACAATCTATCCCCAACCTGGTTCTTCAGATTTTCCAGTGGTGTACTCATCAGCACTATAATTGAGTCCATCCACCTTGCTGCTCTTTTTGTCTTTCCTTCCACTTTTACCAGCATTATCGACTTCTCAAGACAGCTGTTCTATGAATACTTAATTGAATACAGGTAAATTATTATGCGTGGTGGCTCAGCGGGTAAGACGCCAGGCTTGTCGATCGGAAGATTGCAAGTTCGGAGGTTCGAATCCCTAGCCCTGCGTGCGGAGTGAGCACCCGCACTAGCTCCAGCTCTTGCCAACCTAGCAATTCGAAAGCATGCAGATGCAAGTAGATTAATAGGTACCACTTCGGTGGGTAGGTAACAGCATTCCGCGCGTGTCATGTGGCCACATGACCGTGGAAGTGTCTTTGGACAACGCTGGCTCTTTGGCTAACAAACGGAGATGAGCACCGGCCCCTAGAGTCGGACACGACTGCACAAATGTGCGGGGGGAACCTTTACCTTTTTTAAATTATTATTGTTAATGGAAGATAGATGCTTTTGAACTGTGGTGTTGGAGGAAAATTCTGAGAGTGCCTTGGACTGCAAGAAGATCAAACCAGTCCATCCTCCAGGAAATCAAGCCAGACTGCTCACTTGAGGGAATGATATTAAAGGCAAAACTGAGGTACTTTGGCCACATAACGAGAAGACAGGATACCCTGGAGAAGATGCTGATGCTGGGGAAAGTGGAAGTCAAAAGGAAGAGGGGCCGACCAAGGGCAAGATGGATGGATGATATTCTGGAGGTGACGGACCTGACCTTGGGGGAGCTGGGGGTGGCAGGAAGCTCTGGCGTGTGCTGGTCCATGAAGTCCCAAAGAGTCGGAAGCGACTGAACAAATAAACAACAAATTATTGTTAAATTATTCTCAAGGTAAGAAACTGAAGAAAGTGCACAAACGATGTATACATAATCCCAAGTCCTACTTTAAAGGTAAAGGGTAAAGGTTCCCCCCGCACATTTGTGCAGTCGTGTCCGACTCTAGGGGCCGGTGCTCATCTCTGTTTGTTAGCCGAAGAGCCAGCGTTGTCCGAAGACGCTTCCACGGTCATGTGGCCGGCATGACACACACGGAACGCTGTTACCTACCCACCGAAGTGGTACCTATTAATCTACTTGCATTTGCATGCTTTCGAATTGCTAGGTTGGCAAGAGCTGGGGTGAGTGCGGGAGCTCACTCCATCACGCGGGGCTAGGGATTCGAACCTCCGATCTTGCGACCTTCCGATCGACAAGCCTGGCGTCTGACCCGCTGAGCCACCACGCCCCAAAGTCCTACTTTGGATGTTGCAAAATAAGGTTTCGACTTAGAGATTGTGCTTGCCATTGAGGACCATGAAAAGGTCACAAACAGCTTGGGATGTTGTATTGTTGAAGTTTGAAGAAGTTGTCACGTCAGAAGAAGCTAGCATCAGAAAAGATTTTTTCATGGGCTAAAGAAGCTGAGTTGAAAGCTGGAAAGCTGGGAGCTGCACAGCCAGCAGACCAGAATGAGTTGAAGTTGCTTCCTTAAGTTATGGCTTAAATGGGAAATCAATCTTTACCAGTACTAAATAACTTGGTGCCCTACAGATAGTTTGGACTATTGTAGTATAAGAGCATAGGAACATAGGAGCACAACGCCCCTCTCTATTGTTGATCCTCTTTAGAGGTCTCCATAACTCCTACAATACCTTGCTGATGGCTGTCCTTGCCAGAACTGGTGCTCAGAACATCTGGAAGACACCCAACTGTTTAGATTATGTTTAGAAAGATTAATTTTTCTTGTTACCTTTATCATTTATAAACTTTCAAACTTTTAAATTGCAGTAAGCAGTTAAATTTTATCACCCATTCATATTACTCAGAACTATCATTGTATTAAGAGGAAGTTATTAGTACTGCTACTGCTGTCGGTCACCTCTTGTTGAAAGGCAAAACCCGTTAACGTGATAAGTTTTATTCGATAATTGACTTATCAAGTTTGTAGCTTTTAATTATAAGTTTGCTCTTCACTCTATTTATATATTTGTAAGCCCATTTGTTCAT
Organism: Charina bottae; assembly: GCA_023362775.1. Lineage (NCBI taxonomy): Eukaryota > Metazoa > Chordata > Lepidosauria > Squamata > Charinaidae > Charina > Charina bottae. The sequence continues at coordinate 8,135,877 of JALMGJ010000019.1, forward strand.
CAGTCAGTGCATTTTTCAATTCTTAAATTTTATGGTGTACAAATGCTCTTGAAGCTGTGTATTTGTTCCTGAAATGAGAGTTTATGTCTCGGTGCACAATTAGCAGAGGACAGGCCTACCATATCTGGTTGCTGTGATGATTGGGAAGCCTGGTCTTCAGGTCTACCAAGATAGATATGACTGACTGAAAAGTTGGTACATCTACCATCTTTTCCAAATGGATGCATATTAGAGATGTACAGAGATTTGGTTCCAAAACAGAAAAGTTATTTTGTAGGAGACCTGGACAGGCCATCATTGTTGTCATCTCTTTAAAGAAACTGCATTATTCCCCCAGGAATAATGGTTAGAAAATGCTTGGAATTATCCCATTTGTGCTCCACAACGCCGTCTTGCAGCCAGGTGATTATCCGGTAAGAGATGACAGGAGATGGGGACTCCATCTTTTCCACACCACGTTGTAGCCCTAAGGGACAATAGGTTGAGCCTCCCCCATTTCTAAATCACGCAATTTATATTTTTAAAGTTTTGTACCCTAAGAGAGGCTCTCTACAGTAAGAAGAAGCGGATTCTCTTGGTGTTTATAATTATTTCTGGATTAATTTTTAAAAATCTTTTAAAGTTTTGGCTTGTTTTCCCATTTAAAGACTAAGGAGAAGTGAGAATAAATAATTACCTCCCTGTTATTATTTTTGTACTGAATTTGAAGGATTTAATATTTTTCTGCATGCTGAAATTGCTGTTTTGAATTTCTAGCTCCCTGTTCACTTTCTTTAGAAGCTGCTTGTTAGCTACATTCTATTATCAATTTCACTTGGAAGTTTTTTATTAACTTATTAACTCCTATCTGTGCGAGTTAAGTATCTAGGGAGTGTCATAATCTCTCCATGCCTGAAACATGGAGGATTGTTGTGAACCGGAGCAGACTTATAAAGAGATTCTTTCAGATTTGTACCAGACTATTCTGCAGGATATGTGGGTCAATGGGGAAGAGATGATTTCTAAAATGATTTCTAAAATGTGTCATCTGGCTGAAATTTCTATGGAAGAAGATGGAGATCTTGATAAGGAGGAAGATTTTTCTACTGACAGCAAAACTGAAGTAATGCCAGACAAGGATTACATTTTGGTGTTGAAGGGGTTAAAACGACAGTTTGAGCTGCAGATTACTAGAAGAGCTGTTTGTTATGACTTTTTCAGGGACTGTTGTGGGAGAGAGGAGAATCTGTCTTGTGGGAGTTTTTCTTTTGCTGAGAAGTCTGTGATTTTAAGGGGGGCAGTTGGGCTGTTGATTTTTGTAAGAAAAATGCCATATATGTAATAAGGAGATATATAAATGTTTTGGTTTATTTTGAAGTAGGGTAAACATCAAGAATGTTTAATTGGATTGACAATGAGATTTCTATGATTGTATTTTTCTTTAATGATTTGGATTAAGATCTATTGGTTTTTTTAAAGATTTGTATGACTTTTAAGATGTATAAGGTATCTATAAGGTATAACAATAGATGTCTGGTTTTTTAGATTTAATAGGGTTAAGATTGCTATAGTATTATTAAGTATAAAAATAGACAATTTATATATTTTAGGAAGATATGTAAATGTTCTGATTTATCTTGAAGTGGGGTAAAAATTTAAGAATCTGTAATTGGATGGATTATGATTTATGGTTATTATGATTTCATTTCCCTTTAATGAGTTGGATTAAGATTTACTAGATATTTACTAAGGTTTGTTTGATTTGTAAGACTTATAAGATATCTAACAATTATTCGGTTTTTTAGGTTTAATAAGGTTAAGATTGTTGTACTATTATTAATTATAAAAGCAGACAATTTATATGTTTTTATAATTTGTTTTTTATTATAGTGGACAGAAATATATAGAATAGTAGCAGGAAGGAAATAATTAAATAAATGTTGTCTTAGGGGGGAGGGAAGCCGATTTAGAAACTTATATACAGTATATATAGTTTTCTTTGTTTATATATAAGGGCAAGGAGGAAATGCATAAGTGATTTGTATACGTGCCAATGGAAAGATTTATAGAAATAATGGGATTTTGGTTTGATATAGAGTAAGGGATTGATTGTGGAAATGGCTGTATATTCTTGCTGTTGAAAGTCAGAAGTCACCTTTGTATGTAATCTTTAAAAAAAATTTCTTGTGTTCTACAATTTTTATTTTTATTTTTTTTATTCTTTGTAGTTTTTTTCTTTGTTTTAAATTCAATAAAATTCCTATAAAAGAAAAGAATATTATCAATGGCAGCAAGAAATGGATAAAGAATGGTAGGTCAATCAATCATTTGTTTTTTATTTATACAGTGATGTTTATACCCCATCCTATTTCCAAAGAAGATAATGAAAATCACAAACAATTTTACTCTTGACTTTTCTTCCTGATAGAGGCAAATAAGGTTAAAGGAACATGGAAAGAGTATTCTGAAAAAAATGGGATTACAGGACGACTGCAACATTTGTAGAGAGCATATATTCAGGAACTGACTTCAGTAGAAGGTGAAGTATAAGAGGGGATAGACCTTTCCTGTCAAATAGGAAACTATCAGGCATAGATGAAATGCCTGCTGAATTGTTCAAAGCTAAAGAAAAAGAGGCAGTTGTATGTCAACAAATATGAAACATGGCTGTGGGCCATGATTCGAAAGATGGGTATATATCCCTAGATCAAAGAAGGAAGTGTATATCCTCAGTGTATCAGGACACTTCATATGTTTCTTGGTTGGTGGGATATCTTGACCTGCAAGGTAGTCTCTATGATAGAGATCCTAGCTTGCATAAAATAGCGTGAGCATGCTTGTGATAAAACTATGGCTTGGTTGTGCTTGTGGCCCACAGGCCAAAATGTGCAAAACTCTGTCTTCTTACTATTAGCAGGCAATGCTGCATGTGAAGTGGGTATACCTAGTCTGCTCCTTTTCTATATTATTTAAAAGCACTTTATGAAAAACTCAAGTGACAAAAACCATGAAGGGCAGTGGACATTGATATTTATAGGATCATCTGTTGATGATCATACTATATGGAAGGTTGCAATTGGAATGTAAGAGGTGTCAGCGGTAAAGAGCATGAGTTAATGAATTGAATGAATGAAAGAAAAGCACATTGTGTATCCATAAGTCTAAGGGAAACAAAAAAAAAATAGAGTTGGTATGGTCTTATGGCATGGAGTGCATGAATTCATGCAGGAAAGAGAAGAAGTAGGTTTAACCATAAATAAAAGGCCTAAAATATTTTTTTTAAAAAAATGATTTAGGTTGTTAGTACACATGGGCTGGTGGTAGTTGAATGTTGCTTTCCGTGAATGGTGATAATAGAAGAAGCAGTTATGTGTTTTGGGAAATATTATGCAAATTTTTGAATGAATGTGATCAGGAGGTGGGGTGCGGAGTATTCTATTTCAGTGGTCCCCAACCTTTCTGGCACCAGGGACCGGTTGTGGAAGAAATTTTTTTCATGGACCGGGGGGCAGGGTTTGCAAGTGGGAGCCAATCGCACGCACGAGGGGGTGGGGTTTGCAGGCGGGAGCCAATCGCGTGCACGGGGGGCGGGGTTTGCAGGAGGGAGCCCCACAGCCCACTTCCTAACAGGCTGCGGCCCACAGGTTGGGGACCCCTGTTCTATTTGACAGAAATGGATGGGTGAGAGTGTACAGAAGAAGTGATTGGGCCATTAAAAAACCCACAAATAAATTAGCATGGTGGCTGTTTGATGTGTATCTGCCTAGGAAAAAGTCTAGTTGTTTTGTATATGTGGTTTAAGAATACGTTTATTCATACACACATAAATATGGTAAAACAGTGAATTTAAAGGCATGATTGATCTGATTTGATGATAAAATGAAAGATTGGGAGAATTAATAAAGGATACAAGAGTGAGGAGTGCTTTGAAATGTGGGTCAGACTATTTTTTGGAAGAAACCAGTAGGGATCTTGGAAAAAAATGGTCATGGAAGAAAAGGAAAGGAGTGAAGGTTGAATATACGACAGTGCTTTCCAAACTGCTGCTGTTGGTGACACACCAATGGCGGCAGCGGCGGCGGCGTGGGGTGTGTGCGGCGGCAGCGGCTGCGGCCTCATGTTTTCCGCTAAAACCCGGAAGCGCTGATGGCGCGCTGCTGCCGTCGCCGCCGCACACCCCCCGCACCACCGCTGTGCACGTCTACTTCCAGGTTTTGTCGCGACACACTAAAGTGTCGCGACACACAGCTTGGAAAGCTATGATGTACAAGTTCTGTATGAAAACGTATTAGAAGATAGATGCACTTTCCATTAATTCTGTTTGAAAATTCATGTAGAAAAAATGATGTGGAAGCTACTTAGAGCAACATGGAAAAGAGCCACGTTAGAAAGTGGCACAGCAATGTGTGGTTATGCTAATGGGGAAAGTTGACAACTGAGATTGTGGGCACTACAAGACTGTTTTTAGAAAAGCTAGAGAATTATTCCTGGGGCCAAGCCTAGATGGTGGAAATTTCTCCCTACCGTCTTCAAGAGTCACGCCTGAACTGATAGCACCCAAGTAACCACCCTTTTACCCCTCGCAAATATCCACATATGCAACCTAGATAAAAGATCAATTTCTCTTAAATTCAAGCATCTCAAAAATAAGCTTGATTCTATTTCTTACAAAATATTACCGCCAGAATTCTAGAACAGATACTTCAGTGATTTCGTTCTGTCTTACTTGACTCTTGCCTGACGACTGTGAACCTGTGTGCAGTTCAAGAAATGCAACGCCATCGTGCTTGTTGCGCGGCAGTTGGCGCATTCCAGTTGAAGCACATATTTGCTAGCTCAGGAAAGGAGAAGGCTGTATGAGGTCAGCCATACATATGTTGAGAGTTTTTGGCAAAGTTTATATAGACAGACAGACAGACAGACAGACAGACACACACACACACACACACACACACACACAGAGAGAGAGAGAGAGAGAGACATTTTAAAGCTGAACACATCTAATCTTTTGGGCTCTGTGTTTGCGTATGATACCTAGTATTTCCTAATCTTTGGAGAAATTGGAATAATGCTGTTGTTTTCTGACAAGCATGTCATTTGTTTTACCGGTCTGCAGTTGATTAATTTGCAAATGATATTCCAATAAAGTACTTAGAAGCAGATAATTACAATTATATTAACAGTTACCGGAGAAGCAGATGGTATTCTGAGGAGATGCCATGTAGAATTAGTGCTGATGCTATGCTGTAACCTAGCATGCATTTGAGCAATCCACAAACAACTGACTAAAAAATCTGCTGATATTCCAGATTGAAGCAAAACTCTGCTATTTTGTTTCACATTCAGTTCTTAACTAAATTACTGTTTGCCATTTCCAGTGCTTAGCAAATGAATACTTTTTTTACGGCTAGCCCCATCATTCTCTCACTGAAGGCATCTCAAAATGAAGCATGTTCTTTTTATATGTTAGTTGCCATTTCTGCACTAGGTCTTGCCATACCAATGTTGGAGAAAATTCATCTCTGGAGTTCATTTGTAAACAGAGACCCAATCGCCATCCTTTACAAACACATTTTTCATTATTATTACGGTACCAGAGGCAGCAAAAAAGCAAAATCTAAAATGGTTGGACATGGAGCCCTTCTATGTAGAATTATGCAGATTAGAACATACATCTGATTGGACACAGCAAAGTACAGGCAGTCCTCGCTTAGCCACTACCTCATTTAGTGACTGTTCAAAGTTACAACAGTGCTAAAAAATAACTTATGACCAGTCCTCACATTTATGACCTTCACAGCATCTCTCTGCTCTTATTTTCTCTTGCTTATTTACCCCATACCAAGATGTCCTCAAAGAAAGAGAAAGAACCTCAGTTCAGCTGAAGGAAAAAGCAAGCAGCAAAGGATAACTGAAGTAAAATCATAAGTCATCTGATTTTCACTTAACAACTGCTTTGCTTGATGACCAAGTTCCCGGTCCCAATTGTGGTCGCTAAAAGAGGACTACCTGTATTTGATTGCAAATAGCATCTTGTGTTTTAGTGAGCTTAGATGTGCAACAGATTCTGTGAGGCAGTGGGGTGGAACTATAAAACAATGGGTACATTGAGAAAACAAAGAGACAGTATTCTATGAACCACAATTTCTTTTTCAAGAGTTACTCTTCTGGGTTTATATTGTTCTTGCTTCCCAGAGCCTATGCTCACCTTCTAGTATCACCTCCCAGTGGTATCAACATTCCTTGACCTTCTAAGTGTTTTATGGCTGAACTGACAAATTTATTTATTTGTTTGTTTATTTATTTGATTTATACGGCCAGCCATCTCACCACAGTGACTCTGAGCAGTGTACAAAGATTAAAACAACAGCTACAACCAATAACCCATGGTGCCTGAGGTAAAAACAATAAACTCCAATCATGAAAACAACATTGAGAGCAGAGCTTGCCTAATTTTCTGGCCCAAAAGCCTGGGGAAACACCCCGGTCCTCAGAGCCTTGCAAAGGTGTAACACAGTTGGAGTCATCTGGATCTCTGGGAACAGGGCTTTCCAAAGTTCCGCCGCTGGTGACACACAAGCGGCGGCAGCAGCACGGCGGTGGCGCGCGCGCGCACGGCGGGGGTGCGGGGGGCGTGTGGCGGCGCGGGGGGGCGTGCGGCGGCGCGTGCGTGCATGGTGGCGGCGGCAGCGGCTGCCACTGCCGCCGTGCACGCGTGCGCCGCCGCTTCCGGGTGGTGTAGCGACACACCACGCTGTGTGTGGCGACACACTTTTGTGTCGTGACACACAGTTTGGAAAGCTCTGTCTGGGAAGGATGTTGTTCCATAGGGCAGATGCTGCCACAGAGAAGGCATGACCCTGGGTCTAAGAAAATGACACTGTTAGATAGAGGAGACCTGGATCATGCCCTCTTTGCTGGTGGGGAGACAGAGACAGTGAGAGAAAGGTGGTCCCACAAATAGCCTGGCTCTATACCATGTAGGGCTTTATAAATGACAACCAGTACCTTGACTTGCACCCAAAAGCATACGGGGGGCTAACGAAGCTTGTGGAGCAGCAATGGTTATATGAGCATGATGGGAAATGCACCACTGCGTTCTGGACCAACTACAGCTTCCAAATGCTCTTCCAGGGCAGCCCATTGTACACTAAGTTACACTAATCCAAATGGGAGGCGACCAAGGTGTGAGTCATGGTGAGCAAGGTCTCCCGGTCCAGGAATGGGCACAAATGGTGCACCAGATGAACTTGTACAAAGGTTCATGGTTCTTCCACATTCAGACAGAAGGATATCGCAACTGCCAATTATTCCTGCAGTAGAAGTCTGAAAGCAGGCTCAGGCTTGAGCATCGGAAGCTGAAATGGAATTTCATCACTTTTCTGTCTATTATAAAAAAGCTGATGCCCCTTGTAGAGTAAGAGAGAAAGATGCCTGGAGTCCAGCTTCTATTCTTTGCCCCCCTAAATCCTATTTCTTCTTGAAATCTTCACATGCGTGCACGTGTGCAGAAGCAGGATGTCTGTAGTATATTGTTTAGCATCTCTTCCAGAATACACTTGTTATTGTAGCAGATACAGTGTGTGTGTGTGTGTGTGTGTGTGTGTGTGTGTGTGTTAGCACTGGAAACATGAAGGGGCATGATCGGAAGTCTGCATCTATGCTATTGGAGATAACATTTCATCACCAATGTGCGGAGCATAATGTACCCCCTAATGGAGGCATGACCATGGTGTCCTTGACGCCACTGCTTCCTTCAGTCTAGGATCTTCATTATTTCTAATCCAGGCTTCCTTCTATCATTTTTTCTTTTTCCCTTCTGCCCAAGGCAACATCTACATTTCAATGTCCTTTCTGGATGGAAAGGATCATTTTAATATTGGATGCAGAGAAGAAGACACCACCATGTCATGGCAGATATCAATGCTTGTTTGATATGTAAGTCAGTGATGCCAAACAGGCCAGAAGGTCAGAAAGAGAAATGGGTTTGTACCCCACTTGACCTAAGAGCTTGTAGCATTGAGCAGATGCTTGTACTGGAGGATTTTGCACAGAAGTTTTAAAAATAAAACCTGGATATTTGTGTCAGAAGGATTGCAGTGTGGTTTCTACCGACTCAGGCTGTCCTCAGATAGTCGTCTTGGTGCTCACTGGACTCTGCATTTTTTGAAAAGATAATTTTAATTAAATTAGCTAGCTGACACACATCAAAGCCAAGCATGTGGCATATGCTACTTTCCAGCAGCACTTTTGGGGATTCTACATAGCATCCTAGAACCTAGTAGCTTTCGGGTGGCTAAGGGCTGGTCCACCATTTTGTGACTAGGCAAGTGTGCCCTAGCAGCCATTTTGTGCAAGTGCTCATCACATGTTCTCAAAATTCCAAATATCTCCTTGGTCCAAAAAGTTTGCTTACCCCTAGTGTAAACTGTACAGTAGGGGTCCCCAACATTTTGGCGCCACGGACCAGTTTCAAATGATGATTTTTCTGGATTGGGGGGCGGGGCTTGTGGGCGGGAGCCAATCACAAGCACCAGGGGCGAGGTTTGTGGCCGGGAGCCAATCGCGCAGAAGGGGGCGGGGTTTGTGGACGGGAGCCAATCGTGTGCACTGGGGGCGGGGTTTGTGGGTGGGAGCCAATCACAAGCACCGGGGGCGGGGTTTGCAGGCGGGAGCCAATCGCACGGAAGAGGGTGGGGTTTGCGGGCAGGAGCCCTGCGGCCCAGTTCCTAACAGGCCGCGGCCCACAGGTTGGGGACCCCTGCTGTACAGAATATCTAAAACTGTAGACAAGATTCTTCCAAGACACTATCACTCAGCTTGAGAAGATGAAATGGAACTCCATAATTTTTTCTCTCCGCTTTCAAGAATTTGGCGCCCTTGCATAATAAAGAGTTGTTCTTTTTTTCGCATGTTGGCCGTTACTTTTTTTTTTTTTTACCTGTTTCTGTGAGCCGCCCAGAGTTACGGGTCATAACACAGGTGGCCATATTCGCCTCATAAATAAATAAATGAGAAATATGCCTGGAGTTGGGTCACTTTTTCCACTCTCCTACAGTAAGACCTTTTCCAACAACTTAAAATGCGATACTAAATAAATGTGCTTTATGCACATTTTTGGAGACATACGTGTCAGTTTCAACCCCTGCCTGTAATTCTGCGAGAACCAGTTTCAAAGCTCATGAGATGATCTATAAGGTATGTGTTGGATCCAGATCAATAATAGTGTGCATTTTAAAGTTCAGTCCTTTCCATTCCTTTTCATCTTCTTTCTGTGTTTCCTGTAATGTCTTTTCATTTTTCAACACTTAAACAAAAGCAGCCAAAAAGCATCCCTCTTACTAGAAATGCAAATGCAGAACAACAATATCTTTTTCATCAATCTTTAAGAAAAACATTTTTGGAATTCAACTGAGCTAGGAATCTTGAGTTTAATGTTTTCACGGCAGTAAACTCCAGAAAGCAAGCTGCATCTGTGGAAAGTTATCCTGCACAGTATGTTTCCACAGCATTGTGGCACCAGTGGGGCCTTTCCTATGCAAATAAAATTCAAATAAACCAGAAATACATTCTCTGAATTTCTTTATTTGATGTTTATATTGTCTGATAAATAACACTTTAAAACAGATGTTCAACCAATTACTAGAACCAAGAAAATTCTCTTTTGTTATATGAAGATTTACATTTCCTGACTTTAAGATCCTCATTCATATATATTTATGGGTCCAGAAATACTTAGCAAAACAGTTGTTTCAAGGAATATACAGGAGTAGGTATTCCAAAGAGGCATGGAATGCAGGCATCACAGTTGCAGTGGCTATTTGCACATCAAATTTGCATCGCATTTGCTTCTAGTAAATTACAGTACAGCTATAAATTTGCAAGTAAATGAATAGGTACCACTTCGGTGGGTAGGTAACAGTGTTCTGTGCGCGTCATGCGACCACGTGACCATGGAAGCATCTTCGGACAACGCTGGCTCTTCGGCTAACAAACGGAGATGAGCACCGGCCCCTAGAGTCGGACACGACTGCACAAATGTGCGGGGGGAACCTTTACCTTTTTTATAAATTTGGAAATAATTACCAATATGGTACATTGTGCAATTATGGATTGAAGAGTTCTGCCATAGATATGGAAAGAGATCTTTAACTCAGGCAAATGGGAGTTATACTTATTCTCTTTTTGAAAATTTGTTTTATTACACCTGGAAAACATTTCTTTAAAAAACCATTATTTGTGAAATTAAATATATTGCTATTTAGTTTATATTTAATTTCAAAAATAATGGTTTTTTAAAGAAATGTTTTCCAGGTGTAATAAAATAAATTTTCAAAAAGAGAATAAGTATAACTCCCATTTGCCTTAGTTAAAGATCTCTTTCCAGATCTGGTAAACTAAATAGCAATGAGAGACAATTTGGTGTAGTGGTTAAGGCATCAGGCTAGAATCTGGGAGGCCTCAAGGTCTAGTCCCCCCTTAGGCACAAAGCCAGCTGGGTGACCTTGGGCCAGTCACTTTCTCTCAGCCCTAGGAAGGAGGCAATGGCAAACCACTTCTGAAAAACCTTGTCAAGAAAATTGCAGGGACTTGTCCAGGCAGTCTCCGAGAGTCGGACGTGACTGAATAGATTTTTTAAAAAACCCAATATACCAATATAACCATATTATAAAAGACCTGTATTGTTTAGAAAAGAAACTTTATATATTTGTGTGCATATGTGTTTATATAAAAAAGTATAGCCCTATATTAAAGAACAAAAATAACCCCCAAAGAAATAGGAAAAATAAAAAATAAAAATTCAGCACTAAACTAAATTTAGGAAGTCAAAACATCACAGTGAAACACCTGCATACCTAAATTATATTTGCCTACCTATTCATCCATCTAAAACCTCATTAAAAGTTGGATAATTAGTCTATTGAAATTATTCAACTTTCTTCAGTTTTTCAATCTTTGGATTAAGTTTTTAAACAAGGAATTGGACCCACACCAATAAGGTCTATTTATTTTTAAAAATGTACCTGGTGGTCAACAAGTGCCTTTGACTTTCTACAATGTCTCATCTTGGGAAGAGCTGGAGAAGAACTGATTGGAGGCCACAATCCAATCAATGTAGGTGCTGTAAACACAGAGGACTTTTTAAAAATTTAGCAAGGGTAGAAGAGACTCCTGCTTTAGAAAGTAAATGCAGTGCTTGTGTATTTCTAGATCTGCAGTTTAGGGAATATTAAATTAAGTAAGTCCTTGTGATGAACTGGTATGCAGTTATTAATCCAGGAACTCTCAATTACATGCCATCAGGTGAAGTAGAGGAGTACTTTATTAAAACAGATGCTCAGTCCAATTCAAAGATCAGTCCGAAGGAAAACACGTGAAACTGCTAAGATAAAATCCCCCTGCTTCTCTAAGCCCTCCCTAATGGCTGCATTTTTCCCTACAGCATCTAACAGCTTCTCTCCCCCCCCCCTTAATTGCTAAAGCTAGCTAGCTATAAAATTCCATTCTAATGGTTCTCTACTCCCTTTCTAACATTCCTTGCTAACGAACAATGATAAGCCAGCCATGCTGACCTTGAAGGTGCTCAGGCCCCTCAACAATCATGCTTCTCCCATACCCAAATGCTATTACAGGACTGCTAATGCAAATACTCCAAAACCCATCACTTATGCACTTATCCCTTATACTGGAAGAATGCTACATCCTGACAGTCCTACTCTAGAGGGAACACAAGGCCCAGAGACCTGTGCCCCTTACTGCTGGGTCCAATGGGCAAATGCTAAGGCAGAGCTTTCCAAACTTTTCATGTTGGTGACACACTTTTTAGACATGCATCATTTTGCGACACACTCTTACAGCAGGGCACAAGGCAGGCACTAGGACCTGTGTGGAATCACAGGAGGTTTGGAGGCAGCAAGGCACAAGGCAGGCACTAGGACCTGCGCGGAATCCTGGCAGGGCAGGTTTGGAGGCAGCCAGGCACAAGGCAGGCACTAGGACCTGCGCGGAATCCTGGCAGGGCTCGGAGGCAGCAGCAGCCGCAACACACCTAGACACTGCAGCCGACACACTAACGTGTCGTGACACACAGTTTGGAAAGCTCTGTGCTAAGGGTTGGTAAGCAATGTCAAGATCTCTACTCTCCTTTCTCACACTTCTATAAATTGAAGCTGGTCTGGACAGCCTTTCAAGTAATGGCGTAACATTAACCTAAAAGTTTTCTGCTTATACACTGGAGCACTCAGTATTCACCACATCTCACTGTGCCTCCTTCTAAAATCCTGCTGAAACATATGGCGGACAAAGTTGTTTAGAGTAGAAGGGTTGGAAAAAAAATTTGATTTCTGCAAAGTCATACTGAACAGAGCTTAGAATGAGGAATGCAGTAGACTATACTTAGACATTCTTACTACTGGGCAATAATTAACTAACAGTGTCAATTTTCCCCTCTTTATGATGTGCTCATTTCTTTAAAACAGTTTTTCAGGAGATCTGCAGCATCTACTGAATATTGAACCTATTACTGCATCCCAAAGTTGAGATTTCTGCTATTTCTTTTTATAAACACTTTTCTTTTAATATCTTGTTTCTAAGTTGGTGATCCAATTTATATTTTTGGAAAATCCTGTGGCAAGTAAGGCTGTACTTATCTGCTGAAATTCTTAACCATGCTTTGCTCCAGCTGTTTTGTGATGATAGCTGACTTTTGATGCACCATACAAGTATGTAGATCATTGCTAATTTTATCATCATGTGATTTGTTAGTCTGTTGGCAGCTGTAAAAAAAAGTTGATAGCTTGAATGCACTGCTTGTATGCTTTTCTCTTGTTCCACCTGTTGTTTCTTCTGCTTGTGTTGATATGTTTAATAGATAGCACAGTGTAGCAAGTATTAAAAACATGGTTAGATTCTATAAGGTCAGTGCCATAATTTATACACAGGAAGGTTTGGGGAGAAGGTTTGGAAAAACGTTCCAAAAGATTTGTGGAAAAGGCTGAAGCAGAATCACCTGCCCTTCTGTCCATGAAGCTAATTCATGGCTTCTGTAGGGGAAAAAAAAGTGCTATTCTTACCATAGATGCTGAACTCTGGACATATATTATTGAAATGTGCATCTTGATTGCCATTAATTTTCTGAGCCCCACTGAACCCACATGAATAAAAGCCCTATCATCCACACTTAGGTTAAATAGGAATGGAATTCTGTCCTGTGTGTAGAACATAAATGTGTCAATAGAATAGAATATCTGTAGCCCAGGGTTGAACTGTGGAGTCCTTGGTGCTCTCTGAACTTGTTTGTTTGCTTGCAGACATTTCATTACCCAACTAGGTAGCATCATCAGTGCACTGATGATATTACCTAGTAGTTGAGTAAGGAAACGTCTGCAAGCAAAAAACTAAGCTCGGAGAGCACCAAGGACTCCAGATAAATGCATCAGTCTTAAAGCACTTCTAACAGACTTGCCAGAAATAACAGGCAAGTTGAATCTAACAGAGCCAGCCACAAGTATGTAGTGATTTTATTTGCTCACACAGTATAGACAGAATCTTGCCAGACTAAAGCTACTCTACCTAACCTAAGGGGAACCTGGGAAGGCTCTAGGGCGGGGCTATTCTGAACCTCTTGGTTTTCCCACAATCTCCTCCTTGGAATGTTCTCCCTCCTTCCTTAGAACCAGCAGCATTACTGAAATCCACCACAAGTATCAAAAAAAAAGAAGAAAAAAGTGGAGGATGTTGCCAGCTGGGTGACCTTGGGCCAGTCCCTCTCTCTCAGCCCTAGGAAGGAGCCAATAGGAAACCAGGAGACTGAGAGTTCTAGTCCCGCCTTAGGCATGAAAGCCAGCTGGGTGACCTTGGGCCAGTCACTCTCTCTCAGCCCAACTCACCTCACAGGGTTGTTGTTGTGGGGAAAATAGGAGGAGGAAGGAGTATTAGGTATGTTCACTGCCTTGAGTTATTTATAAAAAAAATAAAAGTAGGATAGAAAATAAATAAAATAAATAAATAAATAAAAATCTGAAAAAATAAACAGTTATGGTTTCAGATTTGTGGAGGGCTGGGCTTGGGGCTCTTTGTCTTTTTGATGTTAACTTTGATAGAAGAGATCTTATATCTTATGGAAAAAGGGAGGATTAGAAATGTCAGATCCCCTTGGGCATTCAAGGACGTGGGGCAAATAAACACTTGCTTAGATGATTCATCACAAAAATGCCATAACATACATACTCACGTCAGACGCTGGAGGCAAGTATGGAAATGTATTTGTGTGATAACCCCATCCTTTGTGTGTTGGCCTTTTTGTATCATTGCGTTTTGCTCTGGAGACTACTGGTCAAAAGCAAACGTCTGGAGGGTTTGCAGAAGTTGAATTTGTGATGAAGATGTGAAAAAAAAGGCATACAGAGAAGAGGTGATTGGTTCATAGACAAGTTAGAAGAAGAAATAGGAAATAATATGCCAATGCCTACTGGCTTCAGTGAGATGGGATCTGGCTTAGCTTCTTCTGAAGAAACAAGAAGATAGTACCCCTACTCTGTTCAGTAGCTTTGAGGCAGGACATGTCAAGAAATAGCCACTACAAGAACTGGGACTCTGGATTTTAACCTTGTCCTTCCCAGAAATTGGGGATTTCCTCCACAGAAGGGCTAGAAGTCTTTAGACCAGTATGTCGGTGAAGATTCTCAGTCATCCAGGTGGAATTATCTGTAGGTTGAGTCATGGCAACTGGTCTTTAGACCAGTGTTTCTCAACCTTGGCAATTTTAAAATGTGTGAACTTCAACTCCCAGAATTCCCCAGCCAGCCCCTTGTGGTCTTATATTCTGTTGTTAACCTTTTGGCTATATTCCTTTCAGACATTCATGCAGCCCAGTTCATTCCCATTCCTGAAGAATCTTCTGGTCTAATTATTTAAGCTACCCTGATTTTTTATTTATTTATTTATTTATTCAATTTATCACCGCCCAACTCCCTCAAAGGGACTCTGGGTGGCTTACAATCCAATTTTAGCTCTTCCTATCCCTCTACTGTCCCACAGTGGGGTCTATTGATGAGAAAGTTAGCTTGAAAATGGGCTTCAATGTGTTTTTAATCTTTTTTTTTTTATATATAAATGACAAAATACATAACAAACTTAATAAATTTACATTCAAAACTAAATAATCCTACATATCAAAATCCTTATAACATTACATCACGTAGAACAATTAGTTTAAAACGACTTCCTGTTTCTTTCTTGAAAAAAGCTTCTTACTTTTAATTTTTACTATATTACTGTTGTATTCCTCTTTTATTTTATTCCTTCCTTTTATTAATATTTCTTTAATATATAAATATATAGATATCTTAATTCTTATTATATTTTAAACCTTTCATTTGATCTTATACTCTAGTACATATATTCTAATATATTATCTTATTTATCTCTTCTAATATTTTTCCGTTACAATAGTTTTATTTTATATTCTTTTTGCAAAAATTCTATAAATGGATTCCAAGTAAGTTCATAATCTCCCAGTTCTTTTTGTTTTATTAGAATTGTCAATCTGTCCATCTGAGCTATTTCCATTGTTTTGATTATCCAATCTTCTATTGAGGGGGTGGCTTCTTCTTTCCAATGTTTTGCAAAATTGATCCTCGCCGCTGTAGTCAAATAAGCTGTTCTTGACCATCAAGAGCCAGTTTGGTGTAGTGGTTAAGGCACTGGGCTAGAAACCGTGAGACCGTGAGTTCTAGTTCCACCTTAGGCACGAAGCTTGGTGATGTGACCTTGGGCTACACTCTCTCATCCCTAGGAAGAAGAACGCAATGGCAAACCATTGAAATCTTGCCAAGAAAGCTATAGGGACTTGTCCAGGCAGTCGCCAGGAGTCAACACTGACTCCAAGGTACAAACAAACAAAACATTTTATGCTGGTCTATGACTGAAATAAAGATTTGATTGATTGATGCCCTGTCTCCAAAAAAAAATATCTTGACCATTACTTTGTCACTCCTTGAGTGCCCATTTCCTTAACTATACAAGTCTCTAACAGGTACTTTTTCACCTTTCCTGTTCACCACTTCTTTTCTCTTCAGCTCCTTTACTCCAAATATTTTATTGCCACTTTATCTCCAGCTGGGTCTTCAATCATGGACAGTTCTTGTTTCAATTGTTTTACGTAGGTGATCCCAATTCTCACAATCACTGCTTTTCCCCTTTCTAGATAGATGGTCAATTAAAGATGGAAAAGATAGTTGCTGTCTATTCCTACTGGAGTGTCATTCTTCCTGTCCCACCACCCATCTTACTTTATGAAACTATGGAATAAGTAAATCCATAAAGAAATTCTGGAACACTTAGAAATACTTCTGGAAGTCCTTTTCGATATCTGTTGTGTTCTTGTTTTTTAAATGAGGTGTATAACAGGTGTTGCTGTAACAGCAGTGCAATATCAACCTTCGCTGCTTCTGAGCTTTGTGAAACTTATGCAGTGAATACGGTGCAGAGCTCTTCAGTGAAAGAATGGTTGTGTTGATGTTTTACACATCTGGCTGACATGAGGATGTTTTTGCGCTTCCAGTAATCTCTGCAAACACTTTATCTGTTCTGCTGGGGAAGGGGGAATGGAGTTAAGACGGAGTCAAGATCTTTGCCACACAAGACGTTGAGGGACAAGGCAAGCATAGAAAACTTTAGGAGCACTTAAATCTATTGTTTGATAGTTCCTTATCTCTTCACAAGTTCCTTCACAGACGGCTCACCTGATGTTATTTCTCGAGCCTTCTATGCATTTGCTGAATAGGAGGATCGCAATGGATAATTTTTGCACAAAACTACCTACCTACTTTCTTACCTACTATGGTGGTATCTAGCTCCAAAGGATCCTACATGCCACATTTGGAATAATAGAGGAAGCAGCAAAGAGAGAAAAAGGGAAGGAAATATTATAGTTGTGCATATTTCCAGTGGATGTGTGTATCTCTTTCTGTGTACCTCTGTGTTAAGGATTACACATAAATGTTCTTTCCTACGACACTTTCTCTGAAGCATCTGCCAATCCAGGTTAATCTCCCCATACTGGCATGAATTATAGCTAATGACGGCCTTGTTGAGGTCTACTCCTAGAAATATATTTCTTGGCAGTAACAGAACTGTTTAGTCATCCATGTTTCCTCAAGTTTCTACACTATCAGCAGGGCTTCAACTGCCTTTGCAGATACGTAACTTACTTTTACTAGCAAAGCCTATTGTCATGAGTGGGGGTAAAGGTGTAGTCCCTCTCAAGTCAAGCTTGGCTCAACAATGGCATGCCCATGCAATTCTCTTGACAGCAGTGCAGATGGCTTGCCTCTGCCTCCTTCCAGGATGTTTTTTGGATTCTCAATCTAGGCTGCCAGCCTGGCATTTCTTGGTGATCTCTAGCCAAACCCAATTGTGCTTAGCTTCTAAGACCATAAAAAGGGATCAGAGTGCTTCTACTTGCTGAGATGATTTGCATGGACATCCTGAAAATACATAAAACAATCCCCATAGAATATGATCTGTCCCTGACTTGATGTAGTAAATTAGCTGAAAATAAAATTGGTTTAGGAGGACAGATGTTTCTGCTTCCACCCATATGCACCATTCACAATGCTAATGAAGAAATATATTCAGTGGTGTTCCCATTGGTGCTAAATTTCCTCCAGTGGCTATTGTGCTTTAATAATAAACATATACTTTCCTAAGCAATGCTTTCTACTGGTAGTAAGTCACTACTTGAATATCCAGGATCAGTGGTATTCTTCCTACTACTCTGCATGTAGACTGTAAAACTGCATACGTGCATCAAGTGCACTAGCCTTAATGAAAATTAATTCATTTATTAGAAGGGCAAATTTATCTACAGTATATAAATAGATAAATTTAACATAATTGAATTTTTTCCCCTTTGTTGGAGTAAGGTGATATTACATAAATGATTTAGGGATAGAAGGGATGCTCGTCAAATTTTCAGGCAACACCACTGAAAACAAGCTCAGGGTTCAAAAGTACCTCAATATACTTGAACATTGGACCTTATTAAAAATATCTAGGTTAATGGTGAGAAATGTAAGATTCTGCACTTAGGGAGAAAACTAATGCACAGATACAAGATAGGTGTTACCTGGCTTGGCAGTTCTACTTGTGAGAAGGACAGACCACACAGTATGAGACAGTAGTGTGCTGCTGCTGCTGCTGACCAAAAGGCCATGCAATCTTGGCCCATTCATCAGTAAATGTTCATGTATCAATAGAGGTATAATGCTGAGATCCCGGGAAGTGATAGTTTCGGTCTATGCTACACTAGTCCGACTGTACCTCAAATACTGTGTCCAGTTCTGTTCACCACTTTACAAGAAGGACAATGAGGAACTGGAAAGTGTGCAGAGTGACAAAGATGGTGAGGGGCTTGGAGACTAAATCCTATAAAGAATGGTTCAAGGAATTCTGTATGTTTAGCCTAAGGAAGAAGAGACTAAGGGGAGACACAACAGCAGTCTTCCAGTACTTGAATAGCTGTCACAGAGAAGAGTGGATTTATTTTTCATAGTACCTGATGGTAGGACAACCACCAACAGATGGAAGCTTTACAGACGGAGATTCAAACTCAAAATGAGGAGGAATTTCCTGACCGTGAGAACTATTAAGCGGTAGAACAGCCTGCCTCTGGAGCTTTGAGTGCTCCATCACTGAAGGGTTTAAAGCCTACATTGGGTAGTCTGTAGCTTGAATCATGTCAACTGGATTTCTATTTTCTCAGTGGAAATGTTTCTCTCCTTATCCAATAGAAACATATTTAGGATTCCCTTACCAACTTTGCTCAGACTGAAGAAGCTCCTTGGATAAGGAGCGAAACGTTTCCACTGAGAAAATAGAAATCCAGTTGACATGATTCAAGCTACAGACAATTCCACCTGGATGACTGAGAACCTTCATCGACATACATTGGGTAGTATTCGATGGGGATGGTATGGGGCTTCTTGCCCTGGGCAGAGTGTTAGACTAGAAGACCTCCAAGGTCCTTTCCAACTCCGATTCTACATATTCCCTCCTCTACTTTTTGCCTTAATTAATATTTTCCATTGTTTTCTTCTGTTTCCACATCAACTTCCATATTTACCACACATCTGTGTGCATATTTTACAGCAAGTTCATCATAGGAAATAAGAATATTGATTTAAAACAAGAAACAAAAAACAAAACCTTTTCTCTCCTGGAAAAGAATTCACTAGAGGAGGACCGGAGAAATCAGGGAATGCTATTCAAGATAAAGCATATAAGGAGGCCAATATATGGGAGGAGAGAGCATTGTGTACACCAGTACACAATGGAGCTCCTGAATGAAAGACAGGTATATAAAGCAAATGAATGACACACAGGCCTTTTTCATCCCCTGCTATGGAGATGGTCTTTTCCTGCTCAATGTATGCAAATGCTGTTTTTTGCTTGGCTTCTGAGGGCAAGACAGATCAGATGACTGGGCAATAATTTGGTGGTTCTAAGAAGTGAAGAATCAAGCAAACAGAGCACCCAGGAGAAACAAACAACAGTTACAAAACTGGAAATTTTCCAGTTATAACAGTAACCAGACAGGCTACAATTGGTGAGTTTTAGCTCTGTTGGTTGTTTCTCGAAGGTTGCTGTTTCTTTTGCAAATGATGAATGCCAGAGATAAAAGCACTCTTATGTTTATATGATCATTCTTGACCTAGAGAAGCATCAAGAATTCACAATTAAAAATTAGCTACAAAAATTGGATGAGAGGTTGCTAATTTATGTGCTAATTTAATCAATCATATGAGGAAATGAGCTGAGGGTTGAGAAGACGCACCTTTCTGTTAAGAATGCATTTATGCTAAATAGAAGTGTTGCCTTTCAGTTCATAGGAGAAGAATGACGAATTCAGGGCAGCAAGCAATGTGGCGGAGAGATCTATACCAGCAATAATCCTACCCAGGCCTGACATACAAGGAGCTTCCCATTCATTCGTCCTATCTGCATTGAATTTATCATCACCAGAGCAGCTGGAAAATGGAGGTCAAACTTCATTTTGGCCTGCAACTTGATAAAAATGACCTGCAAAATGGAGTTGACAGATTGTTATTTTTATGCATTGGAAAATAGCAAAGATCAGGTGCTATCCTTGATGCACCCTCCTTTAAAAAAAGAAAAGAATTCCTTGTAAGTCTGACACTAGCTCTGCTGGTTGTATTCAAGTTTCTAGAAGGCTCATCAGGGCTTAAAACAAGATGAATCATCTTCAGCTGGGTAGTTCTAAATCAGCATGGTCTGCTAAGAGTCACCTTTCAGCATGCGAGGCTTCCAATTTATCACTAAGTACTAGGCTTACAAAAAGGGGGAAAAATCTAATCTGCAAAGATGACAGTTTGGAATGCTATTCCTTCTGATTTCTCATTTCTCTAATCTTGAAAGGCATCAGTTAATGGGGATTAATGATTCTGAAGGAATTATGATCTTTCAGGAACTTTCTGAGATAGAAATGGAAATCCTGTCTCTGAGGGACCACAAGCCTCATGGGCTCATGTAAAACATGGAGCAGGCAGGAGATGGCATTCAGGCAGTCAAACAAATGTTCATCTGTTAGAGGGTATTGTGAAATGCAAGATCAAACAGTCATTGGTCTAAGTTTAAGAATCCTTCAAACACATAAAGTGCACCACCTTTGCTGTGTCTCCTCCCTCCTGTACTTGCCATTTTATTTCTGCTGCTTCTGGCGTAGATATGGTGGGATAATAATCTGCTGCATTGCAGCTTTCTTAATATTTCCCTTTTTTAGACTTCAGGGATATTTTTGGATTCCTTTGTGGAGATCACGTAGAGGCCTTACCTTGTGAATCTGCTCTTATTGCTATCTGCATTATAGTACAATTACTCTTAAAACCGAGTGTTTTGTCTGTGAGCTCATAAAGACTGATAATTGCCTTTATTATTAAAGACAATAAAATACCACCTAAATGGCACAGATGTAGCATCAGGCAAAATGAGCTGAAAGTGAGCTGCCCTTGCATGTGGGAATGGCCACCTGTGTTGGACTTTGAGTGAATGAGCTTCCAGCTCCGTTGCTGCTCCAAAGGAGGGACAGGTGCTCATTGTAAGAAGTCCCTCCTTGGGTTGTCATCCTGTTCCTTGGAGTTCTGTCCTCCATCCTAAAGCCAAAGTGTATCTCCTTGTTCTTCCCAGTGGCTTTGCATGATGGCTGGATAGGTAGTTTTGGTGATAGTTTTCCTCCCTGTGAAAAGGGAATTGATTTATTATTTAGTTATTATTTAAATTTATATCACCGCCCATCTCCCCCAATCGGGGGACTCTAGGGAATGCTACAGGGGAGGGAGGGAGGAAGACTGGGATAGAGGTGGGATGCTGGCCGCTGCTTTGGTGCTCCTTCATTGGCCAGCTGGAGGGAATGTTGGTTGGTAGAGTGATGGTGTAGAGCCGTGTTTCTCAGCCTCAGCAACTGTCAGCCCTTCCAGGTAAACCAGACAGGAAACACGAGGAGATGATCTAATTCTACTTTATGGTAAGGCTACATTAACAGAATCCAGCAAGTCTAAAAGTACAAATCTCCCTCCCTCCCTATTTATCACTTGAGTGGTCAGGCCGGGTCTTTCCTAAGCTTCTTTAGATCGTTGCCCTTTCTCAGACTCCCTTTCCTTTCATCTGATCGTTCCCTGGGCAGCCTCTCTTCGCTCTTTCTCCAAGGTCACCCTCACATTCCATCACAGTAACTTTAAGATGTGTAGGCTTAAATTCCCAGAATTCCCTGCAGAAGAAGGACAACTCTAAAATGCTGCAAAGTGGGGGGGGGGGGGAATTACCAAATTACAAGTGTAGCCTATTATCTTTCTTTCAATTTCCCTCTGTAAATATTTGAGACAATTCCATTATTCCTTCTAAGATCTCTGGTGCGTCACTTTGTCTGTTATATACTGTACATAAACAATGGTGTACAACACCATCTTTAGATCTGTGTCACCACTTGACCTCTCTCCTCCCCCTTCCAGACAATTTCTTCTTCCCTTTTCTAGTCAGCTGCCCAGCAGTGCAGATTGTAGTTAATACTACTCATGGTTTCCCATCTTAGTCATGGTTTGCAAACCTACCTCAACTTTTCTTAGAAAGGGAACCTCATTTATGAATCATCTTCTTTTTGGGGAGGAGAAAGGAAAGAGGATTTATTAATGGGATCCTTCCTTCCTTCCTTCCACTCGCTTATCCTTTTCCTAGGATGATGGGGCAGTTCCAGAGTGCTAGGAAAAGCCATGGCTGCTTTAAAAGTTTGCAGGCAGGTGCCACACTCACAGTCCACAGCATTTTTTCTGAACACTGCAAAGCCTCAATGACTCCATAAAAGGAATAACTGAACGATGGAATGCAGTGGAAATGTGAGAGGGGGGCAGTCATAAAACACACAGTGACAGAATCCTAAGGATTATAGACAAAATCAGCAGGAATAAAATTTGTATTTGTATTTCTCCCCCAAAAGGTGTAGAGAAAAACAAGGCCTTTTTGTCTTATGCCCGAAGGAAAGACGGATGCTTCAGAAGAAGATCTCATTATGTTTAGGTCATCTTCTTGATAGGAATATGCATAGATGGACAGCTTTAAGTATTCTAAAGTTGCAAAGGAATTTAATAATAAAATCATTTTGAATTTGGTCTGAAAATCAACTGAAAACTAATGAAATTAGTACACAAAGGCATGGCATTATCACAATGTCCTGGAGCTTTGGTGATGTCTAACTTCAGCTTTCTGCTTTTTCCTCAAACTTAATTCTGTTTGTTTTCTATCCAATGACAAAATGGACTTTGGATAGGTTTAGAAGCTATGCAATATTAATAAAAATGCTGGATGAAGAAATGAAATTTAGAATTCTTTGAGAGTTGCGGTGAGCATATGAGAAAGGGTGATATAGTTGAAAGTGTTGGAATTTCAAAGGGCTTTTGACTAATTGACTTATCAAAGATTTCAGTGCAATGTTAGTAGTCATGAGAAAATGCTTTCTTAGAGATGACAGGTAAAAAAGCAGATAGTGTGAAGCAAATGAATCTATGTGATTCATAAATGATCATGAATTAGGGATAGGTAATCAAGTTTGCTGAAAATACCAAATTATTTAAACTTAGATGGAAATAGGAGTTCCATGTTGGAGTTCATTAAGAAGGTTTTTTTTACTGGAAGCTTTATAGAACTGTAGTTAGAATACGGTGCATAGTTTAAGTCCCTGCATCTCAAAAGGGATCAGGCACATAAAATGATAACTGAAATAATCACTGGAATGGAGAAATTGCCTTATAAGAAAAGATTACAACAGCTTTTTACCTTAGGAAAGACAGAAGGAAGAGGTCCCTGTAAATGTATATGAAGATGTATATGGTGTATAAGCCTTTTTTAAAAAATAGTAGAAGCCAAGGGTTAGCAGGCATAATGGCTATGTAATTACCTCTGATAGTTGGGTGAGTACACAGACCTTGGCTAATACCAGTTGGGGGGAAGACAAACATCAGGATGTGCTTGTATTGTCCTTGTAGGCTTTCCACTGGCTTTTGGTTGGTGATTCTGGTTCGTACAATGGTGAACTAAATGGATTTGCAACCAATGCAGAAAGCTGTTCTTATCTCCCAGTGACCAGCTGGCCGAAAGAATGGGGTACTGGTGGTGGAATAAATACTAAATCAACGGAATAATGCAATCCATCAGCTAACTCAGTAGGCTTTTCAAATATTTTGGAAATCTAGGGAATCTCATATGATGCTTTATAATGGTAGAACACCCTAAGGGTCGTGTTAAAGTTTGATAATATCTTTCATCTTTTCCATTAATTATATTTCACAAATTAAAGCTGATCTAGTTACATATGTATGATTTGGGGGAGGAGCACAGGGATCAGTGTGTTTCTTGTCAAATCGTGTGTTGCCTTAATGGGTAAAACAGCAGAGGGGAATGTTAAAAAGGAACCCAGAAAATGTAGATGACAGCAGGGAGAAATGAAAGGCAAGCGAGGGAAAATAACCATGGATAAAATGATAAGGCAAGGAAGTAAAGCATGACAAGACCATGATGGTCTGCATAAGTAATAAGAATGGGATTTGTAGTTTGTAAATTGCTGTTAAAATTCCGATTTGCATGTTTATCAGAAATCTCATTTGGTTAAATAAAGCTGTCCAGAGACACACACAAACACTAAATGATGCACACCACTTGTTCAGCAGATACCAATGATTACCGTTGTTCTGATAACGAGAAACTAGATGGTTGCATTGCTCTGCAACCTGCACAAAATGCTGTGCAATGAGATTTGTGTAGATGAGTATCTAGTACTGAATTGTGTGTAAGACTCTTCACCTTCAAATACTTTTGGGTGCACTCCTAAATTATATGAATGCAACCGCCATGTTTAGGAAGACAGCTGGTTGCCCAGTTATAATGCAAATTAAATTCAGCAGAGTTTGGGGTTGTTTAAATTTCCTTACAGAAGGAACGGGGGATGAAAATTTGGTCATGTTTCAGTATGACAGCTTGGGCCAAACCTGCATCCTGATCCTGTACTTTTATATTCCATGTTCTTGTCCTTGCTCTGACTTCTGATTTACACTAGCCAACCATAATTCATCATTACATTTTTATTGGACTAACCATGATTCGGACTAACCATTGCTTTCCTGCAAATCAGAATGATAAATGGTAACTTTTCAAACACGGGCTTTCTATTCTGCTTTGCCTTTGCTGACAAAGGGCCAGTTAAGGGAGCAAGAAATAAAGGAAGAATTTGAGAACTGGAATGTAGTATAAATGGTGACATGAGCCCAAGACTGAGAGGTAATAATAATTCAGGCAACTTCACATTAAAGAGGTAGGTTTCATTCTTTATTTTTAGTTTATGAACACTCTTAATGCATTGTAATACAGGCCTACACATGAAACGAATATAATAATTTTGTAACTTGTGGCCTATATTTGAGCCTGAATGTGCACGGGTTCTCCAAGGCCTGAAAAATATTTCAAGGGTTCCTTCAGGGTCAAAAGGTTAGGAAAGGCTGATCAACATATAGATTATATACAGCATTGTCATAATGTGCTGTTTATCAGTTTCTCTCTTTAGTACCTTTAGCTTAAAGTTCAATAGGGACATGTTTTAATTAGAAAAAGGATATGAAATGTCTTATGGCATTATATGCTTTTAATGATGCATTAGAATATATTAGTCATATGACATTTCAGATTTGTTGGCTATCTGTCCATATTTCACTGCTTATATTTCATTCTTTATCTGTATTATCTATTCTTTATATTCTTTTACATTTGTACTTGTATTATCAATTTCTTACATTCTTTTAAAAATATTTAATTAAAAGAAGGATGATATGGAGGTCTGACAAATATTAGGCAAGGAAGTTGATTTCTGGAACCTCTGGAGAGCAATCTTTGCATATATAGGGGTACTTCATTAAAACCAAGCAAAACTATCTCCCTTTACATATCTTTGATGTGGCAGGTGGTACCATGCTTAGCTGAAATTTGAGTTTTGGCATCTTAAAATGCTTTGAGGGATATAAGATGCTCCCAAGAGAGAAATCCAGAAGGCTCTTTGTGATGTCTGCTGAAAGAAAAGAATGCCCTTCTACATTATATTAAAGTATATTTGTGTGATACAAACTAGCCAAATGTACTTGAATTTGTATCTCTGCAGGAAACACTTACTGCATTTTCAAATTAACCATCACTGCAATTAATCTAAACAATTGCTGCAACACATTCGAATTATTGAAAGTAATATTTCTAATTTACATGTCCAAATTAGTTTCAACTTACTTATATTGAAAGATAATATATTTTTTCCATATAATTAATGTAGTCGGCAAATGTACTGTGGATTAAATTTATCACTGTAAAGATCTTAAGATTCTAATATTTTTGCAGAGGCATAAAAAGAGGTGGCTATAATTATTTCATTATGTATGTATAAAAATAGAATGCGGGAAACAGCACAAGCTTTCCTTCACTGATTACTCTTAATGTCTCCCAAATTCCCTGATTTACAGTATTCTCGAAGGATGCAGGTTTTTCTAATTGAAGTATAGCAATTTGCATATTTTAGACCTTGTGAAAGAATTAATTGATGTCTTTTAATTTCTATAGTATTCTATATATTTTAGTAGGGAGATGACTTAGGTGAGGCCATTATTACATTTTGCAAGTAATCTTACGTTTGCAAATGCAGGTGTTATTTCTCTTCTCTTCTTCTACAAGGAGGTAAAATCTGGAAAAGATTGCAATTAACACAGTCAAAATTTTAATCGTGTCTATGCCTTTCTTTGTTCGGAACTGGCTCCTACTTTTGTTGTCCTTAATTATGAAGAGGTCTTCAGGATTTTCCAATAATTTTAATGCCCGGGACTATCATTCCATCCTTTTTTGCTGTTGTAAAATATTTTGACCATATTAACACATCAAGGGATGTGTGACTCTATTCTTCAAATATAAACACTGGCTACTACTGGAAATCTGATTCTTCAGTTCATTGTCTGACTGAAATCTCTCTCTCTTCCAGATTTTACTAATAAGCAGAATGTCTTAGAAAAGACATTTTGTGCATTCTTTTTGGGCAGGGAAGATTGTTGATGACTCCTGCATATTCATCTGGATCAATCACTACAAGCATGGATGAATCACCTCAGGCATAACAATCTACTGGCTCAAGGAATATTCCACACTTAATTATGCTGCCCTTGTTCTGAACTCATGGCAGCTTAAGTCTAAATCAGCTTAAGAAAACCATGTTTGGACTGAGATACTTTGGCAACAGCTTGAAAGGTAGGCAGTCTGGACAGAAGGCTACCACATCTTCCCGTTGGACTATTCCTTGCTGGTGTGACTTCCCACCTTTCTGCTCCAGGAAACCAATGGCCAATTGCTTTCCTTCTTGTAGATGCATCCTGTTGCACACATATACTTTTATTTCTGGGTTATGTAAAACACACATTAAAATACTGCTTTAAAAGGTACAGAGCCAAGTTAAATTTATATAAAGTTAAAGCATCAAAATATAGCCACATACCATCACCACCTTTAAAATAAAAATTCCTTTCTTGCCAGCCTTTTTGCATCCCAATAAAGCTTAGACCTTTCTTTTATCATCAGTATTAAAATAGCACAGTGGCTGAGAATTTTGTCTCATATGGAAGAGGTGGTTGATTTGAGCAGTTGTTGTTTAATTACTATTTTCTTTCCTTTATCTAGCTGAGAGATTTTCTTTTTTTAAAAAAGTAGTGCAGGATTCCAGTATTTTTATCATTTCTGAAGTACTGAAGTTATTTATTTATTTAAAAAGACCGCCCTCCCTTCGCTAGCTAGGGAAAATTCACTCAGTGAAGAAAAGAAAATAGTAATTGACAATAACAAAAAACATTCTGCCAGGTTTTGAACCAGCACCCTGTTACATACAAGGCAAAGCTCCTACCTACTGTGCTATTTTAACCCAATGAGTAAAGCCATGGTCTCTAAAAATCTTAGTTCAGGACAACAATTGCCTCAGTTGAAGAAGTGTTCCTTCCTCTATGAAGTGGCCAATGAAATGTTGGAGTTAGCCATAAGGAAGTAAAGTGTCCAGTTGAAACAGACAAGAAGACTCAAGGAATGTAAGAGGAAAAGGCCATTTTCCAATTGCTGCAGAAAAAGTGCCCAGCAATGGGAGGAAAATGAGTAAAGGCACATGTCACTTATTTCTGTGCCCTCAAAAAAATGGTCCCTGGAAACAGGACAACTAGGCAATGCTAATGAGCCCTAAACTAGGACTTCTAAACTGTCTCCAGCATGGAGTGGAAATTAAATCTACCTTTTGATTATAGCCATAGTAGAGATTTTTCAGGACAACCTTGTAGATAAACTCAAAGAACCCCCTTGTCTGCAAATAATATAAAGCAACAGCAACCACCACAAGAAACACAGTAGTCTTAGGAACACAACTACAAGCAGTAAGTGTCATCTTAATTACTGGAATTACTGTAACTGCAGCTGATCTGCTCAGAACTAAATATTTATGGGACCATTTCAGATGAGGATGATCCTTCTTGTGGCCTCACTTCAAGAACAAGAGAAGCTTTTTCTTGGGGCTCAAGATGAACCTACTGTTACTTCTGCAAAATTCCTACTTTGATATTCTTCTTTGCTACCGTAATAGAATGTTGCTGCTGTCATACAACTCCCCGCTCCCAAACTTTTGGCAGCTACTTCTGCATGTCAGAAGAATCACCTGACTCTATCACTCTCAACCCGTTCCTCTGAACGTGTATGCCATACCTCTGCTTGCTTTATCTCCTGCTTTGCATTTTGCCCCACCCTGGAGGGGGTCTGGTCACATGATTCCAGACAGCCAATTCAATCTTCATGCACTGCAGCAATTTTTGTTGCAATGTACACTATTAACTATGTGCCTCCTTTCTGCACAAGTTGAAAGGGGTGCAGAGATAAACCGATTTTGGCTGCCACATTTTTATATATATATATATATATATATATATATATATATATATATATTCATTCTGCAAGCAATTATTTTGTCATCAGGCTATCAGTTTGGAAAATTAAGAAGGCAGTTTTATTATTTTTTAGAAGAAGAAGGCAGTTTTATAATTTTTTATTATTTTTCCCCTGCAATTTTAGAAGCAGCTAATCCAAGGAAAGCAGAGTATATTTAATACTTTTGCACAGGTATATGAAAGAGAGGATTATTATTTTATTATTATTTGAATTTATCCCCGCCCATCTCTACCATGGTAGACTCTGGGCGGTTTACAATCATAAAATAAAAAAGATTAAAAGACTATACATTTAAAAACTACTATAAAAATAAAAAATCAAAATCCAAAAGATGGTATGTTCTTAAGAGGAGGATATTACTAAGCTAACCACCCCGAGGAGGAACTATTAGTTCCTTTGTTCCAGGCAAGGCGGCAGAGCCAGGTCTTTAAAGACTTCCTGAAGGCCAGGAGCGAGGGCGCCCGTCTCGCCTCAGGGGGCAAGTTATTCCATAGGGCGGGTGCTATCGCCAAGAAGGCATGCCTCCTGGACCCCGCTAGATGGAATTCTTTTGATGATGGGATCCGAAGGATAGTGATCACCAACCGGTTGCCGTAAAATGCTATGGGCATTCAGACCTTAGACCCCACACTGCAAAAGACAGATGGGTTTTACACCATCTAGAGGTCAATCAAGACAGAAGAATAAAATGGGCCCGAGTGGACGCAAATGCCCTGACTGACTATATGAATTCTACCCACGCTCAGTCTTTAGTAGACACAGTTGTTGCATCTGATTTTGAGGCAGTCTCCATTTTTACAGCCTACCAAAATTTAAGTGAAGGTCTAAGAACATTCTTGACTGATAAGGCCCACCCCGAAAGGCCCCCGAGAAAAGGCCCTCATTGGTTTGATTCTGGGTGTTACGTACAGAGAAAAAGATTAAGGCTAGCTATGCGGGTAGCATGGACTCAGCCTTCAAATAACAATCATAGTGCCACACACTAGGAATGCTTTTGCACAAATCAAAAAGATTCGGGCACCGTTCAAGGCTCGCAAAGGTATCATCAAGGATAAGCAAGGGAAAGAATTGTCCGACCAACAAGGTGTCATGAATAGATGGCGACAATATGCGGAAGAACTGTATGCTACTAGTACAGAGGAGCAACATCAAAGAGAGGAGGATAAGGAAACAGAACTAGAACCAGCCATCCTTGATGAAGTCAAGTGGGCAATGCACCAACTTCAAAACAAGGCCCCAGGAGTTGACAACATCACTGCTGAATTGTTAAGGCCAGTACCAAGTGCAATTATCAGAGCTTTGTGCCATAAAATTTGGGAAACCAACACATGGCCACATAACTGGAAACAATCAGTGTTTATTTCATTGCCAAAAAAGTGGGATTCAAAGGAGTGTTCTAACTACCGCACTGTTGCTCTCATATCTCACGCTAGCAAGATTCTACTGAAAATCATACAACAACGCCTGGCTCCAGTCATCGAAAGGGAGCTGCCAGATGTCCAAGCTGGTTTCCGACAGGGCCGTGGCACCCGTGATCACATTGCAAATGTTCGATGGATAATGGAAAAATGTGAATACCAAAAGAATATTTATATGTGCATCGACTACAGGAAAGCTTTTGATTGTGTTGACCATGACAATCTATGGAGAGCCCTAGCAGACCTTGTGGTGCCACTACATTTAGTGAAGTTGATGAAATCACTGTATGTAAATCAGGAATCCACTGTACGAACTCAATATGGTGACACTGGTTCAAGATCGAGAAAGGTGTGCGACAAGGATGCATTCTGTCACCTTTCTTATTCAACTTGTACGCCGAAGTGATCATCAGGAAACTGGAGCTAGACGAATCAGAAATTGGGGTAAAATTGGCGGAAGAAACATCAATAACCTTAGATACGCGGATGATACAACCCTCGTCTCAGAAACCCAGGAAGGCCTAAAGCACCTAATAATGAGACTCAAAGAAGAAAGCGAGAAGTTTGGCCTATTTCTGAATATCAGAAAGACCAAACTCAAAGAATGGAAACATCAAAATAGTAAATGATGGAGATGAGGTGGAATGTGTGGAAGAATTTTTAGGATCAGTGGTCAATCAAAATGGTGAATGTAGCCAAGAAAATAAATGCCAAATCATGCTGGGTCGTACAGCAATGATGAGTATGAATCAAATTTGGAAAAGCAAGGATGTCAGCTTGACGACTTAGTGTAGACTAGTCTGCACTATCGTGTTCCCCATAACTACTTATGGCTGTGAAAGTTGGATGATGAAAAAGTTGGATAGAAGGAAAATTGATTATTTTGAACTATAGTGTTGGAGGAGACTCTTGCAAATCCCTTGGACTACAAAGATAACAAATAAAGAAGTGTTGAAGTGCATAAAACCGGACATATCACTAGAAGGAAAAATAACAAAACTTAGACTTAGTTATTTCGGTCATGTCATGAGATCAACATCGTTGGAGAAAGACGTTATGCTTGGAACGGTCAGTGGCAAAAGTTGACGAAGACACCAAAGAACGCGCTGGTTGGATGTAATCAAAGCAGACACGGGCCAACATTTAAAGCAACTGAAAGAAGCTGTACAAGATCGGAAATCATGGAAAGAGCTGACTTATGGAATCACCAAGGGTCGGATACAACTGAATGGATAATTCAATTCGAAAGTAGCCATCATCTATAAGTGATGGAGAGAAGCTGTTTGCAAATTTAACCTATGCAACGAAAAGGGATGGGGTAATAGAAGTAATAGAATACTATCTTAAAACAAGCTATATTTGTACTTCTCAGAAGAGTAAATGCCCATTTTTCTATAGTGGTTGGTTTCCTTTTGATAAAGTGGATCACTTGAAAATACTGATGAATGGCAACGCCTCACTGGGCTAATTTTATAATAAAGGATAGGATCAGGTGGTGAGCTACCAAACTTTCACTACATGGTTCTGGCTTTGAAATTTAAGACTATGGAGAGGGATCTCCCTGACATCATCTTCATCCAAGCTGAAAATAAAGCTTTCAATGAATACTTACAAATTGCAAACCTGTAGAAATATGTGGTTCTGTCCAACTTGAAAAGGACTCATGAAGCTTAAGCTATTGGGATGTCTTCCTGGTCTTGTTCCGTAGCAGCTTAAATGGCTCTTTCCATTCTTGATTTGGATAGAGATGCATTGGCTGAAGCCATGATGCATTACCTGAAACTCAACAATATGGGGTAAAAACACCAAACTAGCTTGTCACGGTCATTTCTGTTTTTGAGAAATTATTGGTGAATGTTGTTTGAAGGCACTTCTATGATCCCTTCATACAGACCAAAGAAATACAGCCTCAAAATTTCTGGGTCTTATTTTTTTTTATCTACTACTTCACAATAAATACACATTAAACTGATCATCCCAAATTTGACATGATCTGTATTCTCTGATTCTAACTGCCATGAGGCTGATATTTTAAAAATGAAGTTCCAAAGGAGTATTTTATCAAGAAAATGTTTATGCTCTGCAGTAAGCATATTCCACATCATCTATAAAACATAACATTTAAATAAAAGTTCCTGGTTGTTAACTTAGTCATAGAGCGTTGAGATGAGACGTATAGCTGGCAGATACCACTGCTCTTGAGAAAAAGGTGTAGTTACTTATCAGTGGGGTGTGTGCCTATACACACACACACACACACACACACACAATTTCATAAATCAGTTGTCAGCTTTATGGGTCATGTTTTTGATAATGAAAATGGGATAACCCCAAATTTCTTTGGTGGCACTTTAGCATAATTTGTTTAGCTCTGTCCCCAACCTCTTTCACATCCTCCTTCCTTATATCTATTCTCCATTCATTCTATTGGGAATTTATCTATCTTCTAATAGTCTTTCATTCATTCTCTTTCTGAAGTCGTCCTTCACTTCTTTCCATCCATGACCATTTTCCCCACTCTTGACATTAACAAATAAGGATCTGCTGCACTCTCAAAATCTCTCATTTCCCTAGGATCCTTCACTAATTTACTTAGTCATTCATCATAAATCAATCATGATTTTAGATTTATATTAATCCTTTGCCACCTGCATTTAAACCATCTTTTCAAAACCAGATTTTTTCTAAACAGATACTCAACAAGCAGCCATAATCCCTATTCATTCTTGGGTTTCTGAATGGCCCAATTACTTTTTCCATAATCTGTCCTCTCATTTCTCACTCATTTGTGTCAGCCCTGTCCCCTCAGCTCACGTTCATTTAGTATGTTGTATATTTTTTCCAAAATTTATTTCTGGCTGTTCTTTTATCACTGTTCTTTGCGGGAGGGGTAAGTTGTTACAATCATCAGTCTATGGATTCCTACTTTCACATCCATAACAACTTGGATGTTCATACCCAGCAGTTCATACTTTCTGATATACATTTTAGCCTTTTCTTTCTTTCATTTATTTATTTATTTATTTATCTGTTCAACTTATATGACTGCCCATCTCCCCCCATGGGGAACTCTGGGTGGTTCACAATTCATAATTAACTCTTACTTTCCTGCATATATTAATCAACCAGACTCCATAAGATTAGTCTTCCTTCATTGAGATCTATTATATCCCCCACCTTTTTCTTAGTTTCATGGACATCCAACAGATATATAGAAAGAGGAAATAGACCACATGTACAACATCTTCCAACAAAATGGATACCCACACAACTTTATCAAAAAGGGCCTGAGCACATACCTGCTACAGCACAACCAGTACAACCTATGAAAAAGTTATTACTCACGTACATCAAAAACCTCTCAGAAACAACCAACAGACTATTACAACCACATGGCATCATTGTAGCACACAAACCAACTAAAGCCCTCCAAAACATCTTAACCAAGCCAAAAGACCCAGTAGCCGAAGAATAAAAACAGGAATCACCTACAATGTACAATGCAAGGACTGTAACAGTCACTGTGTAGGACCAGACAAGCAGAAGACTAGCACAGCACATCCACAAACACCAACTAGCAGTCAGAGCACATGATGAAAACTCCTTAATCCCACAACACATGGATAGACTCAGCCATAGTTTCAACTGGAATACTATTAGCATCTTAGACCAAGCCAAATCCAAATATGCTAGGGAATTCTTGGAAACTTGACATTCAGACAAATCAGCCATCAATAGACACACAGAGAGAAACCATTTACACACCATTCAAAGGAGACAATAAAAAACCTAGGAAGGAAACAAAGACTACAACACATCCCCTCCAGCAGCCAACACTCAGATAAGCAGGGATCAACACCAGACAACCAATCAGGCAGAAAAGAATTCTCTAATCAAGGAACCACCAAGAAGGGAAACCACACCCCCACCAAAACTGACATGGCAAGCTACTGTTTATAAACTGGCAGCAAACCCCACACTCCCTCGTACTTATGATGTTACCTAGTTGGGTGATAAAACATCTGCAAACAAACCACCAAGCTCAGAGAGCACCAGTAAAGATGGTTAGACTAGGCTTTTTTGTTCTTTATTCGTTCAGTCGCTTATTTGTACCCATGCCACAGGCAGCACTGCCTGCTAATGTAAGGACCCTGCTGGAAAGTTCTGACACATTTGGGCCAATATTACACCAGTGCAACTAGATTCCAGTTTTGCCATAAGGATGCGCGCAATCCTTCCATGCAAAGAAAGATGTCTCATCTGGAGATCACTTTGCGAGCAAATACTGTATACTGTTTCCTGCATCCCAGAGACTCAAAGATACAGGCCAAGTACTGGCAAATACTGAGGATGTGCTTAAATATATTTGCTGACCTTTGAACCTTTGGATAACAAGGGAGTTAGAGAAATGTTTCCTTCCACCGCTGAAGATGTAGGCCAGATAACCATGCCTGCCCTAACGTTTTCAGGAAGGCAGTCTGAATAACTAAAGCAAATACTGGTGACAAGAGATGAAATTTTAGACTTGACTAATAACCTAAACCATCAGCTTATGTGTAGCTCGATGAAAACATCTCTGTGGTGTGTAGTTGTTGTGAATAAAGCAAGTTCAGTGTTGGAGATCATTAAGAAAAGAGTTGAAAACAAAACAGCCAGTTTTGTAATCTCTGTTAGAGCCAGACTTGGAATGCTATGTACATTTCTAGTCCCCGAATCTCAGAAGGGATACTGAACTGAACAAGATTCAGAAATGATCAGCAACCTGTAGATACTCACCTGTGAGGAAAGGTTATAACTTTTTGGACTGTAGCTGTGAATGAATGAATGAAAATGAATGAATGAATGAATGAATGAATGAATGAATGAATGAGTGAATGAATGAATGAATGAAGATGGCAAATCGGTCTTTTTCACAAATGGTGTTATTCAGTGAAGCTGAGTATTAACAGGACAGGTACTGTAGGTGGGAGTACTTCCTTGAGGAGTATCTGTTTCAACTGGGAAACTCGCCATGGCAAAACACAGTGATGGATGCCCAGCTTTAGAAGGTGATGTCAGCCCTTTGAGGTATGCAAGGTCAGGAAACAGGCACAGCATGGTTTTCAGGAATGCTGTTTATTGTTGTAGGGTATAATAACAGAATCGTGAAAGCCTGTCAGAGTTGTTCTTTACTGCATCTTATGCCAAGCAAAATCTAGGTGGGGTTATTTTGAGTTTCTTTCTCATGCTTGCTTCTGAACCTCCTCCCTGAATAGTTTATTCATCCCTTCCCCATTCCTTGGGCCAGGTTTACATTTCATCACGTCTGATGAGATTACTTCAAAGTATTTAGATATATGCTACAGGAGGGTAAAGAAATGTCAGAGAACCTAGATGAATTCTCTTTTGCATTTCTGCTCACTGCTGAATCTGATCTGACATTAACAAACCGTAACATTCTCCTCTTTCTTATCCCTAACTGACCCATTGCTGGTAAGTGACTTCTGATAAGCATGCTTGACGAGAGAGGGAGAAAGTTGGGTGCCATCTACCACAGAATCTTATTCCCTCCCTCACCCTTGACCCATTACTATCAACTCTGGAAAAATGCTAGAAGCAAGTTTTAGTTTGGTTTAAAATATCATTTAAGCCCCCCCCCCCTACAATTGTTTATATCGATTGTCAACCACCTTGAGGGGATTATAATCCTGAAAGGTGAGATATAAATAACTCTAAAAAATAAATAAGCCTTCTATTGGCTATTATAATGCTGAATTGTAATGCTAAATATTACTGGCAATATATTTCTGAATGCCGAATGCTGTGGAATACAGCTAGAAAGCTATTATTTTGTTGCTTTTAGACATCTACTTTTAGGAATCCAGTTTGCTAATTTATAAAGATGTTCTAAATTTTGTTCTAATTTAGTAGTGCTTAATTAGGGTCGGTTTTTGTTTTTGCTTTCTTAGACCCAAGTAAATTTTATTTATTTATTTATTTATTTATTGCTCACACTTATATGGCCGCCCATCTCACACAAGGTGACTCTGGGCGGCGTACAACGATGAGGTAAAAGCAGTGAATAAATAAAAACAATCATTATAAAAAGATAACATGATTATTAAAAGAATAGTATCACAAGATTATAAAATCATAAAATTACAAAATCAACAGAGTCACTTGTTATTAGCGGCTATAGAAATTAAATAAATAAATAAAAATAATAAAATCACAAAATTATAAAATATACCAACCCTGTGGAGAGAACAAGAATTTCAGTCATAATGGAGCCATCTAACAATGTCTCCCATTCCCAAAAACTCCCAGGCCGCACAACACAACCACGTCCTGAGGGACTTCCTAAACGATGGCAGGGAAGGGGCTAGCCTAATTTCCGGGGGGAGAATGTTCCACAAATCTACAAATCTACCAACAGTGTGATAGGCATGTGGAAGATTTCCTAATGGCTAATTTTATACATCACACCAAACCAAAGTAGAAATGGCTTAGCATGCCGTAGCAAACATGGATTATGACTTAACATTATGTGTGAGCTAGGCCACTATCACTTTTTTTACTTGTTTTTTAACTGAAACAAACAAAACATGAAGCTGTGGATTCTTGTCTTTAAAAAAGGAAAACAGAGGAACAAAGCAAACAAAAAGAGAGGCAAAAGTTGGAAGTATACCCATATTGTCATCTTAAGAAGAAAACGAGGAATGTATAAAATTGCTTGATCTGGGATCAGAACCATTCTGGAGAATTCCGAAATGTTCTGTTTCCTTCTGTCTGTACTGAACCTCTTCTAATTATGCTGTTCAGGAGAGGAAGGAGTTTGGCTGTACATCCTCCAAACTAGAAGTGGCTCAAGGTATTCCAGACATAATGTTCCAGAATAAACAGGCCTATATTGGGGGGGGGGGCAAGTCATCCCTGGAACACCTTAAACCACTTCTGTTTTGGAGGATTTACCTGGGAGCTGTTGAATGACCCGTGCCCCAGAACAGCATTTCCCAGAGCAAAACAGTGTTCAGAATACTCTGGAATGATCCATTCCCCGATCCACGAATTTTGCACACCTCTAGAGAAAGCATTCAAAGTTTCTACCCAAAATGGCATTTGTACAAAGATACCTATTAGGAAGAACTTAGTTAATATAGCCAAGAAATAGTGACCAAATTGGAGTAAGTTTATTCTTACTTGTAAGATTCTTCAAAGCACTTTACTGCTGTGTTTATTTTTCACCCAAAGTAATTTCTCACACTTGATACATTTAAAAAAAAAGGATATTGTTTAGTTTTCCAGTTTTTTGTGATAACAAGCAATGATACTGTTTTCAACAAACCTTGGTGAATGTAATCAATGTGTGACTGCAATGTGTAAGCCTAGCCAATTTTGATTGACATTTCTTTTTTCTTTTTATACCAAAATTTCAATTGGGTAATTCAGTGGGATGGTTTTCTCATAAACCATAGCCCTAATGAGTTTTGTTTTGGCTTCATCTAATGAGCAAAGCCATCTCAAGGTAGAAACCATGTTGTTGTTTTTGACAGCAAAGCATAATTTGAAAAGACACTTTAGTTGTCTGGTTTACAATTAGCTTGCAGACCCAGTTCTTATTTACCAAGGTTTACACATTCTGGGCCATTTGTACTTAATGGGACTTCCTTCCCCACATACATCTTTCTGTTTCAAGATTTGTTAGAAGGCGCCTTCTCCAGGTACATCATCTTCTCTGATGTTTACCAAAGTCCATCTCTGAAACATTCCTCTGAAAATAAATGACTAGCCCCACTTCAGAGAGTTTCCAAATGGAAACTGTATTTTATTTACCAATGTTTTAAATGCAATTTTGCTGCACTGTTTATTTGAACTGATATCCTAACACACTGTTTCAAATGCTAGACCAGCTGCTGAGATCGTTCATTCGTC
Organism: Charina bottae; assembly: GCA_023362775.1. Taxonomy (NCBI): domain Eukaryota; kingdom Metazoa; phylum Chordata; class Lepidosauria; order Squamata; family Charinaidae; genus Charina; species Charina bottae. Next base: position 8,173,748 of record JALMGJ010000019.1, read on the forward strand.
ATGCATTACTTGAGTATTGTGTATTGCTTTGACCACTGGAAAGGTCATTTCTAAATGAGGGATATAAATGATGAGTCCTACTCCATGGAACTCACTGGGGTTTCGAGTGTCCCCAACTGTGAGCAAATTTAGCCTTCTTTTCCTCTCTGTCACTTTCACATCCTCCTGTGTTCAAATTCTGATGTGGGAATTAGGAGCTTTGGTATAGCAGTCATCTCTCTTCAGCCGAAAAGAATGAATGCAGGTTCCTCCCCAAACTGAGGAATGATAAAGTACTAAAACTTCTTCCCAAAGGTTTGAACAGCCAAAATATTTGTGGTGCTGCTTGTAATTTATTTATTTATTCATTCAATTTATATAGCCGCCCAGAGTCACATATGTGAGATGGAGTTAAAACACGCACATACTCATAGAGTTAAAACATACACACAAATGCAAAAAAAAAGTCACCCAAAATGATACAACAAAACCCATTAAAAATAATAAAGACTATTAAAAAAACTTGTAGGGGTGCGATGCCTCAGTGGTTAAGATGCCAGGCTTGCTGATTGGAAGGTCGCAAGTTTGGAGGTTTGAGACCCAAGTGCTACATGATGGAGTGAGCTCCCACACTTGCCCCAGCTCTTGCCAACCTAGCAATTCGAAAGCATGCAAATGCAAGTAGATAAATAGGTACCACTTCGGTGGGATGGTAACAGTGTTCCATGTAGCTTGAATCATGTCAACTGGATTTCTATTTTCTCAGTGGAAACGTTTCTCTCCTTATCCAAGGAGCTTCTTCAGTCTGAGCAAAGTTGGTAAGGGAATCCTAAATATGTTTCTAGGTAGCTGTGTGACCTTACACCTGGGGCTAGGTCATGGTTATATTGAGATGTTATTTTTAAGTCCTTTTATCATCTAAAGGAGGATCGTTAAGATCACCATGCTGCTGTTGAGCTTGTGAAATGGTCTTAATCTTCCTAGGCACAGAAGACAGAGCCGGGAGGAAGATGGGGGAGAGATTGTGCCTGAGGCCCCCACCTCTATTCAATTTTTATTTACCTTTTACTTACCTTTACCTTTTATTAAAAAACATAATCTGCAAATTGCAATCCGACTTACTAACAACATAGCCTTTTAGCAGGCTCCAGACCACCACTACCAGATCCCCAGGCAGGATGGCAAAGCCAAGTCTTCAGGCCCTTCTGGAGGTTGGGGTCAATCTGACCTCAAGAGGAACATCCTCAGGAGCAGTAATGCATTGGAGTGTGTTGCATTTCAGGCTTGCACTTTCCTTTCAGCATTGATAGTCCCAATACCTCCTTGAAGGATTTGCCTGCAGAATCTTCTTGGCATCCAAAAGTCACTCAGGAAACTGTCGTGTTTTTTTCTTGTGTTGCAAGAGTGAGCAGCCTAACCTAACATAAGAGTTCCCACTGAGTCGTAAATGTTGATGCTCAGCTGGTGATTTCCCTTTAACCGTGGACATGTAATAAAAACATGCCAAGGGGGTTGCTTTAAATAAGATCTTCCATCAACCATTACTGACAGCACGTTTTTATGATGATCTTATTTACATCCACTTTCGTAGATGCTTTAGAATTAGTTCTCCAATATCTGTTTTATACATCTTGGGGGCCTGTAAACAGGGGTAGCCAAGCATCATCTCATGGTTTGCTGTAGAAATGGGTTCATGCAGCCTCCATGCATTTGTGTATCAGCCAAGGAGTAAATGGCTATACTAATTATCTCACAGCCTGCAGCTGTGCCAAAAGCCATCCCTAAGGATGATTCACCTCTTACAGCTTAACTTGAAATCTTGCTGCAGAAGGATTTAGAATAGCTTGATGGAAAGCCTCATAAACACAATGTGGTATTTTGAAGTTTGATCAGACGTGAGGAAAGAAGATTCCTTTTTTTAAAAAAAAACCAGTTCTCACTGACTTGATTGAAGGAAATGTTTATTGAGGAAAAAACCACAGAATAATTAGAAAGTTAAGCACTGGAATATTTTACCTGGTACCGCACGACAGAAAATAGCAAATACTAAGAGAACACCGTGATCCATTTTTAGAAAGTCCTTTATAGTTTTGCTTTGAGAGGGGTGATTAATTAATAATTAAAATGAAGAGCAATGATAAAGTTGTATATTTAGAAGAATAAGATCAATTTGTGTAGTTGAAGAGTGAGTGTCAGACAATTTTCTTGGAGAAGGCTTGGGACTGCAGTGTCCTCCTTAGGGTTCCCAAGCGCCATTCCTCCAGGCTCAATCCAAACTTGTGATTAAAAGTTAAAAGTTGTACTTCTATAAGACCACATGAGACAAGTTCCTTCATCTTCTATCTCCTTCAAACCAATGCCAAGAGTTTCCTAAATCCCTAATGAAGCAGATCTCCTGCTGATGAGAGTCTTGAGTGCAGTCACTTTCTAAGCCAAACTAAAGAAGACGCCAATTTACCTTGAAACACACAATAGTTTATGCAATCTGTAGAGTCGGACTTTTGGTTTGCAGCTCAATTTACATGCTGGTTTGTCTAAAATATTGTTCATAGAGTGGGTTTATAGCATGTGGGTGTTTTGAAGTCTATGAGTTATTACCAGATGGTTAGAATGCTGAAGAAATGTAGAGTTTTGGAAAAGGACATGAATGTACATCTCATCCCTATTAGGTATTTGAATTTTCTTTAGGAGGAATTGTGTTATATTATTATAGCAAAAACCTTTGTGGAATATGCTTAGTATTTTTTGCAATTCAGGGCAATATTAGTATGAACCTTCTGGATTTTAGGGCTGGGGGTGAAGGCTATCTCTTCGGTCATTGTCAGACAATAGAACAAGAACTTTGTAGACTTCCAACTCAATATCCATTTCATCTCAAGCTGAAGACCTCAGAAATGATCACTTATGCTCCATGCTAGGTGTTCACACATTTCTGATCAGAATTGCATTTGTCTCTGATTGCGCTCGCTCTCTCTCTCTCTCTCTCTCTCTCTCTCTCTCTCTCTCTCTCTCTCTCTCTCAAACCACATCATTTTCCAATTGAATTTGTTACTTTTTACAGAGAGTTAATGCTTACTATATACGTATCCCCTTTTGCTATGCTGTATATACAAGAACTGCAAAGGAAGCAATATTTGTTACCAGCCCTATCCTTCAAGGGCAGCATCTTTTATCAGAAGCCTGCTTGGCATGATCAGCTGTTTATTAGGGTGGGAAGAATAGATAGCATGCAGGGCTGCAACGGGGGGGGGCAAGCGGGGCATGTGCCCTGGGCGCCACGCTGAGGGGGGGCGCCAAAATGACAAAATTGTATTTGTATACTGACTGTTTCCTGGCACTTGAATACCATGTGTTGTGTTGACAGCGATCACCGATAGGGCGCAGCATGCAATGGCAGAGGACCACCCCCACCGGCGGTGATTGGCTGTGGGGCAGCATGGAGACAGGCTGGCCGGCTTGCCCCCCGCCCCGAGGAGGTTGAGCGGCTCTCATGCACACTTGCCATTGGCCGAGGCCGCAGCCAATCCATGTCCGCTGAGCACCGCCCTCAATCCCAGCCTCCCTCTACGCAGGCGCGCCCCAGCACCTAAGCCGAGTGCTTCTGCAGAGGTGCCTCTTTCCGCCCACCACGCTTGATTCACCGGTGCTTTTCGCGGAGGGAGGGAGGTGCAGGGTGGTCCCGCCGCTCCAATGCTCCAGGGGGGCCGCTGCCATTGCCTGGAGCAGCCCCCGAGCCGCTGGGCTATGTGGTGGGCCAGCAGGGGCACTCCCGGGGGGAAGGCGGCATTTCTTGGCCATGCCAGGGCTGCCCCGGCACCCTCCCCTGCCCCATCCGTGCTGGCCGGTGGGAGCCCCGGTGCCCCTGGGGATGGGGAGGGTCCCCTTCCTCCCCCACATCCTGTCACGCTGCTGTTCCTCACAGGGGACGAGGGACTCAACCCTGCGGAGGGGCATGGAATCCATGTTTGCCCTGGGTGACACAGACCCTAGTTGCGGGCCTGATAGCATGATTCCCAAATGGGAATTTATTGCTTTTTAAAAGTCATATTCATGACTCTTTATCGGCCCAGCAGATCAGCATTTTAGGACCCATTCCAGTCCACTGAATAAGTGATGTTTCTGATTGCTTCTTTATACCACATTGAAGTCAATCACATTGTTATACTATTTCTTATACAATTGTTTTACAATGAAATCACTAAAATAGGAGAATCAAATCAAATGCTTATATTATGATCAGTGATCAGAAAATTAAATTTTAAACTACAGAGCAAAATTAAAATGATTTGAGGGGATCAGCTGACGTGTCTTCACCACCGCTGGGCAATAGGTGGCAACTCTCCTTGTTATGTTTTGGTTGATGCCTGATAATAATAGTTTAGTATAAAACTAATCTAAATTAACTGGAATCACTGGAGGATTGGTGCTATACTACTTTTGGAGATCTCTATGATAATTGCAACAGAGGAGGACATGTTTGACTGTTTCTATTTCTCCAGAATTGCATGGACATAGTCTTTCATTTATAGGTGTTTTGTTATATCTGCCATAGAGAAAGGCAGAAGGTAATACGTTACGTCTAGCTCTGAAGAACTCTTGTATTTGTCTATTCGTTTCCTGATCTGTTTAAAGACGACAGTTTTAAGAATAGGCCAGGCAACCTTGCAACGAAATGCAATACACACAGCTTAAGCTACTTCCTATCTTTGTAAGTGTTGGAAGCAATGACACATATAGTGGACCAAATCTAGTTACAATGGGAAATGCTTGTGTTCTGTTGATGTTTTCTAATCTAGTAATTCCATTGACATTTCTTTCTTTCTTTATATTAGTTTGTGTTAGTTTTCATCTTCTTGTTTAAAAGCTTTAATAAAAATTATATACCAGTACCAGGGCCTGAAGGAAGAACTAGAGAGGATGTGGAAAGTGAAGGCCAAAGTGGTCCCAGTGGTGGTGGGAGTACTCGGGGCTGTGACTCCCAAGCTGGGAGAGTGGCTCCAACAGATCCCAGGAGCAACATCAGAGCTCTCTGTCCAGAAGAGTGCAATGCTAGGAACAGCTAAGATACTGCGCAGAACCTTCAAACTCCCAGGCCTCTGGTAGAGGACCTGAGGTTGAGGAAGACACATACCACCCATAGGGGTGAGAAGGGATTAAGAAAACAACAACAACGAAATATTTCCCTACCAGAAACGAGACGGTCACCAATTTAGCAAACAAAAGAAAAGAACCAAAACAATAAAAAAATCCCCATCTCTGAATATATAGGAAATGTTTAGAGGCTATCTTAAACTGTATCAGGCACACACGTATTTGTCAAGAAACGAAACACCAACACAGGTTATGGAAATATTTTGACACTTCTGTGAACTTGTAACATACACAAATGCATTAGATTAGATTTTCTAAATGGACATGGAAAGGAAGATGACCACAAACAAGTTGGTTGAGCCCTAATAAAGGAGTTAGAGAAGAACTAGAGATGATAATCCAGCAAAGTGGAGGACAGTAAATCAGGGCAAAATCATTGTGCCTGAGGCCCTTTCCCCCATCTTCCTCCCTGCTTTGTCTTCTGTGCCTAGGAAGATTAAGACCATTTCACAAGCTCAACAGCAGCATGGTTATCTTAACGATCCTCCTTTAGATGATAAAGGGTCTTAGAAATAACATCTCAAAATAACCATGACCTAGCCCCAGGTGCAAGGTCACACAGCCACCTAGAAACATATTTAAGGATTCCCTTACCAACTTTGCTCAGACTGAAGAAGCTCCTTGGATAAGGAGCGAAATGTTTCCACTGAGAAAATAGAAATCCAGTTGACATGATTCAAGCTACAGACAATTCCACCTGGATGACTGAGAACCTTCATAGACATAGATGATCAGTGCTTTAAGTGGGAGACCAGGCAGAGTTAATTAGGTTCTTTCTCCCTCCAGAACAGTCTTCATTTTAAAAAGAAATGCCTTTGGGTTGAGAAACGTTGTTGTCACACCTGTGAAATCAATCTCTTTGTCTTTCTCTCTCTGGGCTTTTAACAAATTGAATATGCATTAGCAAACAAACTAGCAAGCATTCTTTAAAGAAAAATATTGGATTCCTGGATTCCTAGGGCACAGTGTTTTGACTGTATAATGCCAGTTTTCAAGGATGTGATTACAGCTCCAACATTAGTAGATATAGCTTGGATCAAATAGGAACCAAGTACAGTATGTGTGAGATCTTTTGTTTTGTCCTGCCAGAAATGGGGATCATACCAAAATAAAATATTCTAGTTTATGCTTTGATGACGAGTTCTTCATATGTGCTGGAGAACAAATGTAGTTTTTGTGTGATTAATTTAAAACATCTCAGATATTATTGAAAAATAAGATGCATAAACACACCGATCTTGCAGAGGTTGCATTTATGGAAAAATGTGTATTGTAGCTTACAAAAACTAATCAGCTGATCCATTTAGTGCTTTTTTCCTATTTGTTTGGGTGCACCCTAAGGGGGAAATATTTATAGTGTAATTCTCAATGATAATACTAATGGGGCAGAACTGGAGAAGGAGGCAGCCACTAATGTCTCTGCACAGACCTTAAAGAACCAGATGATACTGTATGATATTCTCATATCTCAAGATCTTCAGGACTGTATGGCCTTAAAATATATTTCAAATCAGAGATACTGAAAATAGATCCACATCTTTATACCCTTTTTTAAAAGTTGGGGAACAAGTCAAGCAGAGGATAATTGGGTTGCACGAGGCTTTTGCTGTTCAGACATACTGTATATATTGGACAGAGAAATGTAATGACTTGGAATAATTATGATAATTTCATGTGAAATTTGAACGTTGTGGTCTAAGTTCTAAGTTAAAAAAAACCACATGGTAAGTGGGAACAGGTAGCATTTCTGCATTTCAGGAGGAAACAGCACCCGATGCTTTAGCTGAATGAGGATAGCCTAGGCAGCATTGGCTTTCGATTAATGGTGCAGAGTTAGAATGTAACTCTATTCCATGTTGTCCGAATGCCTGACCATCGTCTTCCAAAGCAGCTACTTTACTCCCAACTTAAGGATTGAAAACGGAATATCGGTGGACAGCAAAAGAGATTCAAAGATACTCTCAAAGCTAATTTAAAAAAATGTAATATCAGCATTGAGAACTGGGAAGCCCTAACTCATGAGCGTTTCAATTGGAGGTCAGCCTTTATTAAAGGCGCTACGGACTTTGAAGAAGCACGAGTACAGGGCGAAAGGGAGAAACGAGCTAAGAGGAAGGCACGTCAAGCAAACCCTCATCGTGACCGTCTTCCACCCGGAAACCTATGCCCTCATTGTGGGAGGTTGTGCGGATCCAGAATTGGCCTTTACAGCCACTTACGGATCCACTATTAAGATTTTACCCTTGGAAGACAATCTTACTCGGCTACGAGTGATCGCCAAGAAGAAGAAGAAGAACGTAGATTCTGTTCTTGCTCCAGTACGCTGATGCAGCAAACTACTTTGATCACACTACTACTAGAGCATATTATTTGATCTAACTGCTAAACCTGGAGACCTTTCTTCTGAAGAATGTGTCTTATCTCAGGAAGCAATATTGTTATTCAATTCTCTGACCAGTTAGAGAATGTACGTTCATGCCACCATCTATTTTTCCTCCTCCTGCATGTTTTCATTCTTCATTCTAGCACAGCTGAGTTAGTATTTGGGGTGGAGAATCCCAGTCATTCTTAAACCTTTCTGTTTCCTACTTTTTTCTTTATTTACTTATTTATATCACTCTTCCTCCCCAAGGGGCCAAGAGTGATGTACAAAAAGAACAATAAAATAGCCTCCAATAAAAATGTTTAAAGAAACAATTTCTTTCCTAAAACAAGGTAGTAAAAGCAAGAGGATTAAAATAGTTCAGATTTAAAAGGTAACAAGGTAATTGTTACCGTACAAATGTCTGGATGAACAGGTTTATCTTCAAATATCATTTATAACAAAACTGCTTGTATCTGTAGGTCTAAAGTTTCTGGGCTGCAAATTTTGGGATGGCAGCAAGGAGACATAGAAAACCCTTATCTCAATGCTACCAGCTAGTTGCTGTCTGGAATTTTGCAGCCCACAACTAATAGGCCTAAGAACATGGGAACAAACTATACTTTCTTTGTTCCTATATTATGAAATGAAGCACCAGGCTGGGTGAATCAGAATGTCACTGTGGCATGAAAAAAACAACAACCCATAAACTGTGGTTGGTTAGAAAAGTCTCTTAATTAATGGGTGCAGCATTGAAGAATTTCAAAATGGACATGGATCACTGTGATGGAAGATACACTGTATAGTGGCAAGATCAGGTAGTCATATGGCCACAAGCAATGAAGATTGTTCATATATGGAGGGTTAACTTTCTTTAAAACATCATTTTAGGGCAAAGGAGCCTAATCTGCACAAAACAGTACTTCCACTGATCCTGCTTGAGCATTCATACATCACTGTTTTAGCAAATGCATTTAACTGAGAATGAAACTCCCGTCTATGTTTCTTCTGGTTAGGAATGTGCAAAGACCACTTTAACAGGTTTGGGGGGAAAATGAATCACTTCGATCTAGATAATTTACAGGTACTCTGGTTTGTTATAGTACTCAGTTTTGGAACAAGATTGAGAAAAACGTTAACCCCATAAGAAAAACATAAATGGCTGTAATATTTTGTTTCCCTGTGGAGTTGGACAGATTTGCAAGCAAGTTAGAGTTTTATAGGGATTATTTGAGACAGAATGAGAAGACATTTGCAGTGAGAGTCTCTTCTGTCAGGCTAGGTTGTGGACTTTTCATGAAAAGAGGTGTTTATAAATAAGCAATGATGCCCCTTTCTGAACGTGATGGAGGTGATTGTTAAGAGTTGAGGCAGAAATAAAATGGATTTATTTCCTGTTCTTTTCCATAATATAAATCAGTCACTAGGCCAAGACATTTAGCTGATGCTTCTCTGTCACTGCTCCTGTCCACTGGAACAGGCTTCCAGCTGAACCTAATATGGCCCCCACCCTGATTTTATTTTAAAACCCCAGGCCTTGGGCTGAGCTGATGGTGGGTTCCTCATCAATACTCTTGTCTGATATCTTCTGGCCTTCTGTCTCACTTATTGTATAATTGTTACTTTTTATCTGTTTTCAATATTGCGCAACCACTCGGTAGTTTTGAATAGGGTGGCCTTACAAATTTGAATGTAATGAAGGCAGCTCAGAAAGGACTATCATGCAGCAATTCATTCAGGGAGACTGGTAACAAAAAAACTGGAGTGATGTGAAGCAAATAATAAAGCTAAGGATTTCCGCAAACCCTCACATTCCAAGTTACAATAATTGAGAAGGCCAACGTTAGCTTGATTACTGTCATTAGAGTGTACGCTTGCTAGCTACATTCAATACTGACCCTCCCTTTTCTTTCAGTAACAAATAAAGAGGATTTCTAGAACTGTATGCTTTTGATGTGATACCATAACATTACTAAGAATTATTGATGTAATTAAAGCAGTTTGGTTCAAAGAGCAACCAGTTGGATTCAGTTTCCATATTCCCCTGCAACTGTTGACAATCAAGCTTCTTTTGGGGTTTCCTGGTTTTGACTTACCAGCCAAATTCCTCTCTCTGTTGTCTGCTATGTAGTAGATTATTTGCTAAGAGCAAGAAAAGAAGATAGTATACTAAGGTTTGTTGCTGCTACTTCCTTTAGTATATTACCTTATAAAGGAGAATAGAAATTGATTATTAAAAATCTATTTTACATGGGGATTAGCCAGTAACTGCCATCCCTAATAAATAAGGAAACTCAGGCAGTGTGGAAAAATTGGGTAATTTTAAAGAATGATGAAGTCTGAAAATGACATATTGAGTTCACTGAGAATTACATGGAGATACATGAGTTTTGGGACTTCCAGGGAAGAGATGGCAAACTGTTTAGTGGAGCCGACGACTGCGGCAGAATGAAGGCCCGACAAATAGACCAGCTCTTTGTAATTCCTCTCCAGACAAGAGAGGACTTGAGATCATCCACAAGTGCTCCAGACAGTTGCTTCTTGTGAGGAGACTACAAGACAGAGGTCTCCAGCAAGTTTAGAGCTCTGGCAGATGAGGGAATAGCCATCTTGCTCAAACCATGGACAGTGCCTTTGAAAGGACACTGGGTTCGCTTACTTCCTTTTCTAATCACTTTTGGAAATTGCTTGTTAACTGCTTTTCAGCTATTAGGAACCTTTGGATTGACAAGTCTGAAAACCCAGGGTGAGTTTCCTTCAGTCCTTAGTGAAAGAAGTTTTAAATACAAGTTTAAGGACTTAATTGGGGGAGTAGGGTGGAATAAACAGGAAGAGGGTGATTAGAACTTTGATTTTGGAAAGTTACAAATGGACTAAGCATCCATATGGATTTGAAATAAGATTAATTATAAGAATCCTTCCTGTGGGAAAATGCTTTTGTTTTGAATTCTTTAAAATAAACATGATAGGATGGGACTTTGAAGGTTGGACACTAGAGGAACCATAAGGAACTAAAGATTACAATTAAAGGAGAAGAACACTTTAATTTGACTTATAATAGAATAAATAGAATAAAATAAAATATTTTAACATTGGACGTATTGAAGGATATTTTTGAACAATGGACCCAGATGTTAATTTTAAGAATATCTGCCATTATAGACAGACTGTGTTTAAGAGATGCTATGGAAGAGGAACAAATTTTACCTGACAAGATTGAGACTGATCTGAAAGTGGATTTAAAATGACATGGAAAAAGGTGCTACACTGGACATACAAATGAAACCGGCTGATGTCTTAATAATTAAAAGGGATATACAAATAACATATCAAGAGAGTGACCTGGATAATTTTCCTATAGTGGATCTACAAAAGAGGTTTGGAAAAGCTTTGAAGAATTTTGTGAGAAGAGACAAAGACAAAAATGAAAAGAAATCAAGTTCTAGGACATGATTTGAAGGGACTAAAGGTCAGGATTGTTAGAAGTAAAAGGAAGGAATATAAAGTTAATTATTTGATCAAGGTTAAATAGACATGTTGTTATTTCTGGTAACCCTTAATGGACTTTTGCTAATCAGGACTGAAATGACAAGGTTTTAAGGATTTGTTTATAGATAAGGGATGGGATATAGGAAGAAGAGATCATTCTTTGTATTTTAAGAGATGGTGATAAGTTACTAAAATTGTTTATACTTGCTGTGATGAAGAGGGAAGTCATTTCTTTATATATTTCTTTTTCTTTACTATATTCTTATTTTTTCTTTGCCATTTTTCTATTTTTCTCTTTTCTGCACCTTCTATTCTTTAATTCTTTTTTTTTAAAGTTTGTATTAGTTTTTATTGTTGCAACTGTAATTTTTAATAAAATTACTGTTAAAAAGAGATACATGGGTCTCGCATTCTAAGGATGTACTGGAATGTATCCCCCCAGGACTTAGAGGAACTTTCTTCTGAGAAGGTTTGAACAAGCTTGTGATGTAAAGCATAATGTACATGAAAACTGTACATTATGAAGAAGCTTTACATTTAATACTGGAATAGGAAATATTTGCCCCTGTGAGGGAAGCGTTGATTAAATAATATATTTCTTCAGAACTTCTAATCTGACAGTTTTTGTACTATTATGATATTGTGGCTTGGAGATGTGTGAAGAGGAACTGTAATCAAGGGTACGATGTATGCTTGGTATGCAGAGGGCCTTAACATTCAGTTGCTCTTATCTTGGTGAAACTGACACCAGGTTCATGGGAAAACTGTTGTCAATTAGGACTAAGATAATCCTGTGCTTGGTAGACCAATTGTCTGTGTCCTTATATAGCAGCTTCCCGTGTGGATAACAATTAACATCAAATGTTGTGCTGAATGATCTAGTGGTGGACTGATATTTGCTCCGTTTCGAATTGTGAAGAGGGAAAGAAGATGGCATCGAAGAGCAGTGAAGAGGAAGAGGATAAAGAAGAATTCTGATTGGAATGCATGGAAGAAAAGAGATCAATTTATCTTTGGCCTCTTTATTTCTTTAAGAAAGCACCCACACGTGTTCACAACCTTGGCGAAGTGATGGATGCTTCCAGGAGAAAAGAAAAAAGTAGGAGAGAGTCCACTTGTGGGTGATTATGCTTTTCTGAGGAAGGCAAAGGACAAAGGTAAATAGAGCTCGTCTTCTTTGGGCGCTGGTCAGCATTCAGGGGTATGGTGGTGGCTCAGTGGGTAAGACGCCAGGCTTGTCGATCGGAAGATCGCAAGTTCAGAGGTTCGAATCCCTAGCCCTGCGTGCAGAGTGAGCTCCCGCACTCACCCCAGCTCTTGCCAACCTAGCAATTCGAAAGCATGCAAATGCAAGGAGATGAATAGGTACCACTTTGGTGGGAAGGTAACAGCATTCCGCGCGCGTCATGCGGCCACATGACCGTGGAAGCGTCTTCAGACAACGCTGGCTCTTCGGCTAACAAACGGAGATGAGCACCAGCCCCTAGAGTCGGACACGACTGCACAAATGTGTGGGGGTAAACCTTTACCTTTTACCAGCATTCAGGGGTAGGGAGAGACCAACCTTCCTCTGTCTTTTGTCTTCTTCAGAAAATTGCCTGCACATACTCACAAAGGGGTGAGGCTTCTTCTTCCTCCCTCCTTCCTCCCCTCTCTTGCAACCAGGGATCATTTGACAATGCAACATTAAATGATTCATTGATCCTAAAGGAAAGAAAAGGCCTTGAATGTAAATATAGGCTGATCTGTCTCAAGTGCCAAACAAATAATTTGCTTATTTCCCCTCAAAGGCCTAATCCCCCGCTGCTTTGATGGCAATGCCAGATCCTCCCATTCCATATTGGGTTAGAATAATCCATGTATGCCCTCATTTTAGAGGCAGGTTTCTATAAACAAACTGAGATTATTTAGCTTCCCAAAAAGCCGTTAAAAAGGGAAGAATTAAGCCAAGACCTTCACCTACCTCCAAAGAGATAGGTTTGGAGGCATAGGAAGCCAAAAGTTAGGACAGCTCTATAGTTATTTTATTTATTTATTTATGTTTCAATTTATATACCGCTCCATCTCCCCACAAGGGAACTCTGGGCGGTTTACAAAACACAAAAATTAAAATCCAACAATTAAAACAACCCAATAAAACACTCTAATATATTAAAATTAAGTATAAAAATCCAAGATGCGGTGGTATGATGTTTGGATGTTTAAAAGGGCCCTATGGCACCAGCCATCCCCAAGAGGAACTGTTCCCCCCCTCCCCCCACGCAAGGCGGCAGAACCAGGTCTTTAAGTTCTTTCTGAAGGCCGGGAGCGATGAGGCCTGCCTCACCTCCGGGGGTAGCATATTCCAAAGGGTGGGCGCCGTTACCGAGAAGGCACGCCTCCTAGACCCCGTCAGGTGACATTCCTTTACGGACGGGATCCGTAGCATGCCCTCTCTGAATGACCGAGTGGGATGGTTCGACGTTATGGGGATGAGACGGTCCCTCAGGTAACCTGGCCCCATGCCATGTAGGGCTTTAAAGGTGATAACCAACACCTTGAATTGGACCCGGAAGCACACAGGCACCCAGTGCAGCTGTCGCAGCAGAGGTGTCACATGCGCTGATCTAGGCGCACCAATAACTGCGCGAGCAGCCGCATTCTGGACCAATTGAAGCTTCCGGATACTCAAGGGTAGCCCCATGTAGAGCGCGTTGCAATAGTCTATATGGGAGATGACCAGGGCCTGAGTGACTGTACGGAGGGCTTCCCGATCCAGGAAAGGGCGTAACTGACGCACAACACGAAGTTGTGCAAAAGCCCTCCTGGCCATGGCTACCACCTGCTCTTCGAGCAGGAGCCGTGAGTCCAGAAGAACCCCCAAATTACGCACTTGGTCTGAATGGGGTAGTGCAACCCCATCCAGAACTAGAGATGACAACTTCCTGGATCCACGGGAGCCATCAATCCACAGCCACTCCGTCTTACCAGGGTTCAGTCGAAGCCTGTTGTTCCCCATCCAGACCCCCACAGCCTCCAGGCACTGAGAAAGGGTAGCCACTGCATCACTTATCTCACCAGGGATGGAAATATATAATTGAGTATCATCTGCATATTGATGGTATCTCATCCCATGGTGACGGATGATCTCACCCAGCGGTTTCATGTAGATGTTAAATAGGAGAGGGGAAAGAACCGAACCCTGCGGTACCCCACAGACGAGGGGGCGAGGGTCGGATCTTTCCTCTCCTATTACCACCGATTGGGAACGGCCCTGGAGGAAGGAGGTGAACCAGCGCAGAACTACGCCTCCCACCCCCAACTCCCTGAGCCGTCCCAAAAGGATACCGTGGTCGATGGTATCGAATGCCGCTGAGAGGTCAAGAAGAGCTAGGATGGATGCACTCCCTCCATCCCGCTCCCGCCAGAGATCATCTGTAAGCGCAACCAATGCAGTTTCCACCCCATATCCCGGCCTGAAACCTGACTGGAAGGGGTCCAGATAATCCGTATCATCCAGGATCCTCTGGAGTTGCAACGCCACCGCTTTCTCAACCACCTTCCCTAAAAAGGGGAGGTGGGAGACAGGACGAAAATTGTCCAATATAGTAGGGTCCAGTGATGGTTTCTTGAGGAGGGGGTGCACCAAAGCCCCTTTAAAAGCAGCTGGGAACACCCCCTCCCCCAGAGATGCATTAACCATCACCTGGACCCAACCACATGTCACCTCCCGGGCTGCCTGTACCAGCCAGGAAGGGCATGGGTCCAGATGACATGTGGTGGCCCTTACAACCCAAAGGATCCTGTCCACTTCCTTAGGTCCAACAGGATCGAACTGTTCCCAGATAACCGGGCAAAGACGTTCCCTCGGCATCTCCCCAGACTGTGCTACACGCTTAGAGTCCAACTTAGACCGAATCTGAGCGACTTTATCCTTCAGATGCTCAGAAAATTCTTCCGCACGGCCCTGTAGGTGGGTCACAGACTCCACCTTACCCAACAGAGATCTTGTTATCTTAAACAGGGTCGTCGGGCGGCATTCTGCGGACGCAATAAGAGCGGAGAAATATTGACGTTTCGCCGCTCTTACCGCCACAAGGTAGGTCTTAACAGCGACTCTAGCTTGTGTTCGGTCAGATTCAGACTTTGTCTTTCTCCAGCGGCGCTCTAGGCATCTCTTAACCCTCTTCAAGACCCTCAACTCCTCTGTATACCAAGGGGAGTATCGGGTCAAGTGTGGCAAGAGAGGCCACATAGGCGCGATCCTGTCCAAGGCCCCGGCCGCCTCCCTATTCCAGGCTGTGGCCAGGACCTCCGCTGAAGCGTGCAGTAGATCCTGAGGTACAGCTCCCAGCTCCCTCTGAAACCCTATTGGGTCCATTAGTCGCCGGGGGCGGACCAATCGATTGTGTCCTGCCTCCCTGCGGAGTGGGGCGGCATAAGAGAATCTCAAGGTCACCAGGGCATGATCTGACCATGACAAAGGGGAAAGATGTAACTCTCCCCTCAGAGCATACTGCCACTGCTCCGACAAGAAAACTAAGTCCGGGGTGAGTCCACTGTCTCGAGTTGGGTCTCGAATAATCTGGAACAGGCCCATGGCTGCCATGGTAGTCATGAACTCCCGAGCTGCCTCCGAGGCACGTCCCAGGGACGGCAGATTGAAATCCCCCAGAACCATAAGCCTAGGGAATTCCACCGCCAGCCCCGAGACGGCCTCCAGCAGCTCAGGCAGGGATGTCGCTACGCAGCAGGGAGGCTGGTACAGTAGCAACACTCCCAACTGTTCTCGAGAACCCAACTTGAAAAACAGGGTCTCACAACTGGCCACTTGCGGAGCAGTGCCCCTGAAGGCCACTAGAGACTCTCGAATTACAACTGCCACCCCTCCTCCCCTGCCCCTGAGTCTCGGCTGGTGCCACACTTGAAACCCGGCTGGGCATATTTCAGAGAGGGCTACCCCCCCCTCCGAGCTCAGCCAGGTCTCGGTGATACATGCCAGGTCTGCCCCCTCTTCCGTGATCAAATCACATATGAGGGGGCCCTTGTTGTTAACAGACCTGGCATTAAGCAGCAGCAGCCGGAAACCGGGGCCCTCAAGGATCTGCTGACCAGGACCTGGGTATGAACGTGGAGGGCCGGAACACGCCACCGGTAATAAACACCGGGGGCGTCTTCCCCAACGATGGCCCGCCCTCCAGTTCCCGTCATAACATCCCCGGCCCATCACCACTTCGATAGGGCAGCCCACTCCATAACCCCCAGAGCTTCCAGGTCCAGATGCCTCCACTCCCAGACCTTCAAAGACCCTAGGTTGAAACACGGGTCCCCTCCCACACACACACATCTCTCAAGCTCAGTCAACTTCTAGTGATGGTAGGCCCCCCCTCAGCGCACCAGCCTAAGCTCTCGGCACTGAAAGGGCCTAACCACCACAACCACACCTACAATGTCCCCCCACAACCACTCTCACTGGTCGCAGAGAGATATCATCCACTCCTGCCCACCACCTGTCTCTCACTCAGGTGTGGGCACTCATACATACTATCACACAATCTTGGACTCCCCCCTGACTCTCTCACATCCAGGGGGGGGCACATTCACACTACAGGGACCCTAAAAAGTCTCTGCCGCCTATAAATAATGTGGGTGCAGATGGGGGCTTCCTCTTAGTTGTTAAACTAAAGTTAAAAGTCCAATAAAAACCTTCCACCGTTGTTGATTTCTGGGGGATATTATGGCTGGTCCCCCATTCCTGAACCCGTCGTCCCCCCTTAGACCCCCGCCCCCACAGTTAAAGACCACCAGGCCCACCAAAAGATCGTCCAAGTCGGCGTGCCTTAAGTTATGCTAGCACTCACATGATATAATCATAATCATAATAATTTATTAAACTTGTATGACGGCCAACTCTCAATGACTGGGCAGCTCCCGACAATCAAAGAAAGGAATTACAATCAAATCAATAAGACATAAAAAATAGAGATAAAAGATGGCAAGTGCAACGAAGTGAGGGTCTTACTCATCCTTGTTGAAGGCCTGGGTGAAGATGTGGGAGAAGGGCTTATGTACACTGTATCAAGAAAAGGGGCTGAGCTTTTGCCCTTGTAGAGGTTCAAGGCTTTTCACGGCCTTCACTTTTTTGTGTGCGTATGGGTGTAAGTGTGCATGCACTGCACATTAAACCAAGAGATCTCTTTTAGACATGGTCTTATTACTGAGTTGTTTTTGTAAGTAATTGGAGATGAACCTATTGATTGTAGACTGTACTCCAGCCTGTCTCAAACCTAAGGCCTTTTACTCAGAAACGTTTGATTTTAACTCGGTATTTTCCAGGAAAGGATACTTGTGCTACTCCAGTTTGTAACATATTTGTAACATATATTCCCAGAGGATTCCCAGCTGTCTCTGCAGGTTGCATATATGGAAAGCTATTGACTTCATTTCAATAGTGCATGTATGCTTTGACCACTATATCAACATATGGTGACCAAAATAGGCTAGTTATCAATTGCTTTGGGATTGTACTACAGCCTAAAACCACTGAGTCTTTTTACTCAAAAGTGTTGGATTTTAAATGGATCTAACTATTTATTTATTTATTTATTTATTTATTAAATTTCTATGGCCGCCCATCTCCCCCTCAGGGAGGGACTCTGGGCGGTTCACATATTATATTATTATAATTAATTATTATTATTATATATTATTCATATATTATATTATATTATTATATATTATATATGCATATAAGAGTCTAAGATAATGGTACACATGCGGTTTATCTTGGTAATAATATTTGTCACAGCAGGATCTGGGACAAACATAGCAAGGAGAACATATCCATCTTACACGTACACATTGATTTCTCATATAGTCTTTCATCATTAGATTTTGATCCCCAAACCAAGATTGATAGTTTGAATCTATCAACCCTGAACTAGCCTTTCCATTACAGAGCTCTCTTAGCGCATGTGTGTTTGCCTTCACAGGTAAAGTGTTAACCTTTATAAGATTTCTACTTCTTTGATCTTCAAAGCCAATATAACTGTTAATTATAAAGCAAGCAAATAAATACAACCATAAATGTCATAGATCATGTCCAATTTGACTTCAAGCCCCAAGATCTGTAGGCAGCAAATCTATGGAGCAACTTCCAGTGGCAATGAATGAGCCAGTTCTGGTGCCTTAGCTAACTATTATTCTTAAGATTTGGCCTCTGAATATTTAGAATCCTAGAGTTGGAAGATGCAACTCTGGCCACTTGGTTCAGCCTCTTGCTCCATGCAGGAATCCAAGTGAAAGCATCCAGTTTGTCTAACATGCAATCTGCCTTCCTGTAACTTAAACATATTTTTATTCCATGTCCTGTATTTTGTATTACAGAGAAGATGTCTGGATCTTCTTTTGTGTGATATATTTTCAGGTATTTGCAGAAGGCTGCACTATTCTTCTCAGGCTTCTCTTCTCAAGATGAAACATCTCCAGTTCCTTTCCTCTTTTCATAAGACTTGTTTCGAGACCCCTAATTATCCGCTCTGCCTGATGCGACCTTATTCGGTTTCATCTTTGCTTGTGTACATTTTTATTAAAGGTAGCTCCTGCAAGGGCACATCAAAGATTAAAATAACTAATAAGCCTGATTTAAAAAGGATTATAAATCTGCCTTTTATCCTGGCTATGACAAAAGTAAATAAGCCATCTTACAGATCTTTTAATTGGATATGATAGGGATGTAATTTGGGACATTAAGAATGCAGATCATGTTCTTTACCATTAAGTGATGGGCACTCTGAAAAATAGTTCCATGATTTTAATGACAGTTTCAACAGTTCCTTATCTGTGATCATGCTGTACCCAAATATACTGAAAAAATTATTCCTCCTCCTCCTCTTCTTCTGCAGATCATTACTACTGCTGATCTACCCGTAAAGGAATGCAACCTTCTTTTCAACAGTGCACAGGTAAATGCAGCAGTTTTTTTTATTGTTAAACATTTTGTGAATACAATTCAGCTGCAATTGTGGAGATATCATTAAACTATGTTAGAATTCTACATGCTGTTAGTTGTGTATTTGGTAAATGCATAAGCCGAGTTCTATCAACAATTCCTAAGCAAGTTCATTCCTAACATACTGGGTCTGCATGGTCCAAAGATACTTGCTAGGAAGGTAGTTCTATGCATCATGTGTGAATATTGTTATTCTTGTTTGCTTTAAAGCCCAATTTTCCGATACTGACCTTGAATAAAATCCCAGTAAGGAATATACAGTATAGGATCTCCTTGACTTTCAGACAATTTATGTTGGAAAAAAATGAGTGACTTACTTTGTCTCTTCCCAGTTGTTAGAGTTAAATTCTGATGTTACTTTGCTGGTTCCTCCTTTTTTCCTATATACCCTCTGCATCTTGTTTCTTGAGTTAGCCCCTTGTATGACTATTTCTATCCAAAGATGTAGGAACATCTCCAATGTATGCAGCTATAAGAAAACAATTCCAGTATGAAAACTTTGATTCCAATGGGATAACTTCATTACTCAATATATTGCAAAAGAAATTTCTACAAAACTAAAAATTTCATTCCTGGAGAATTAACATGGTTACCACTTCTTGTGTCTAATATCATATTATAAGTAGGTGTGTGAAGATTTTTATGGATCTCATCACTTCATACATGACATAGTTTATGCAGATAGGTATGGTGTCCTACATGCAGAATGTCTGAAATGGTTCTTAAAATCTGACTGGCAGAGGATACTTACTATATTGTTGACAGCACCTTGAATTTAAGTAGCAGAATGCCAAACGTTCCTGGTATCACCATTTTGCTTTGTAGCTTATTTCATTTTTACTAGATGGCGGAATGAACATTCAAGTGTGCACTTCTCTGATCATCAGTCTCTGGGCAGAAGATAGGAGGCAGTTATGCTGATGTAGGCAAGAGTATATTGGCTTGCAAGGTAGACTTTAGATTAGAGATCTTGGCTTGCATAGAATAGTGTGAGTGTGCTTGGAGTAAAACTGGGCTTATGTTGTCCTTGTGGTCCTTTTTATGCTTAAAATAACCTGTATTGTAGGGAATGCTGCATGTGGCACAGGTGTGGTTGTGGCTGGTATTTTAGTCTACACCTCCTCCTCCTCCTGAAACCTGTTACCATATGTGACGGACTTCAAGTAAGGGACAGTTTTAAATCTTTCTTCTCCAGAAATGTAAGCTGACATTTAAGAACTTGTTAATAACAAAAGTTTCTCTCTCTCTCTCTCTCTCTCTCTCTCTCTCTCTCTCTCTCTCTCTCTTTCTCTTTCTCTTTCTCTTTCTCTTTCTCTTTCTCTTTCTCTTTCTCTTTCTCTTTCTCTTTCTCTTTCTCTTTCTCTTTCTCTTTCTCTTTCTCTTTCTCTTTCTCTTTCTCTATTTCTCTCTTTCTCTCCGGTTGAACACAAGAATCAAATCCTATAAATATAGTCAGCCCAAGGGTTTAAATTCTGTTCCTCCCATCTTTTCACATCATTGGTCTGTGGGCCATTCTTTTCCCAGCCTTGAGCAAAGAGGACATCTGCTTCATGTTTACATAATGATCCTGTCTGGACTGAGAATCATTGCTTCCCGCCTTGCCAGCTTTAATCCTTATATTATGTCAAAAAGCCTCAACTGACCAAGCTGTGATGGGCAGCAAAGGTCAATATCTGTGGGTCCATCTGGTGAAGACCATGGCATATGGAAGATTGTGACTTGTACTGTAACAGAAGAGAAAATGGTAAAGAACTAGCAGGTGAAGTGAAAGAAAGACACATAGATACATTGTGCATTTGTGAAACTAAGAGAAAGAGGATAGATCTAAATGAAGATGGCTTCGTCTTGTGGAGAGTAGTTGATAGATACATGGAGGGAGTGAAGATGTCAGTTTAATTATGTATAAAAGGATTAAAATATATGTCAGAAAGAATGAACTGGGCTGTTTTGGGTGAATATGAAAGTAGGAATCCACAGGTTGGTGACAGTTGCATATTATGATTCATTGAATGGTGATAATGGAAGAACCAGAAATACATTTTCAGAAAAATTGTGCAACATTCCAGATAAGAAAATTATTCAGCTAGATGACATAAATGGCTGGATGGTAAAGCGATGAGAGAGTGTAGCTTAGAAACTGCTTAGAAAAAAAAGTCTGTTTGTTTTGAGTAAGTTGTTTAAGCCTAAGTCTTCATTCACACATGGCAAATGAAGAAATAAAAACCTAAATGTTGATTTGCTTGTTTTTGTTTTTTGAAGGACTGAAAGAATTAGTGAAGGATTCACAGATAATGAGAGGGTCTGAATTTGAGACAGACCATTTTTCTGTAATGTCAAGAACGGATCTTGGGAAAAATGGAAATGTAAGGAAAGGAAATCAGTGAAAGAATGAAAGTAGGAAGAGTGTGCAAAGTTTGCTAATGAAGTGAAAGAGGCTGTAGATGATAAAAACTCATAGAAGAGAGTGACTGCTGCAAAAGATCAAATATATTGTATAGTATATACAAAGAGAAAAAGATGGTTGTAAAAAATGTAACCAAAGAGGGAAGAGAAAATGCAGAGTGATTTTGATGCAAATAAAACAGTTCATTTTGGAAGTGGATGAAAATGACTAACAAGGATCTTCCATTGGAGTAATTTGAATTAAAAATAACAGTACTGACATGATATGGGATGATGGAAGTATGAGAATAAATGGAAAACTTAGTGAATAGTTCAATATTGAACAGGGAAGAAATCCGGGATTCATGGTATCCTCTTCATTGTTGAATGGATTTACAGATTAATATATAAGTAATACTTGTGTTTATATTAAAGGTATGTTGGTTTGAGACCAATGTTTGTATGTAGAGAATGTGTTGTTGCCTGGAACATAAATGATTCTGCAGTGAATATTAGATAGATTGTATGATGCAACAATTGTTTGAAACCTGCCAAAGACTAAGGCAGTTGTATTTGACATGGAATGAATGATTGCAAGCTATATATGAATGGCCACAAACTAGAGCAAATAAGAGCATTTCTGTACCTTGGTAGACTGTGTACTAAAGATAACAAAATGGATGAAGATGTTTTAAGACTGGAAATGCTGACAGAAAGATAGTGGGCAGAATATGGCAGTGCAGGGGGGTGGCAAGAGAAACACAAAGGTAAGCTTTATGTAGCAGGAATAATTTACTTAAGTAGTGTGTGTATGGCAAAACA
Organism: Charina bottae; assembly: GCA_023362775.1. Classification (NCBI taxonomy): domain Eukaryota; kingdom Metazoa; phylum Chordata; class Lepidosauria; order Squamata; family Charinaidae; genus Charina; species Charina bottae. The sequence continues at coordinate 8,195,923 of JALMGJ010000019.1, forward strand.
AAGAAATAGGATCGGGAACGAGTCATTGTTGAATGAATGTGGGCTGAATACAAAAGTCAGTGATCAGTATGAAAGAAGCCCAACGAGGTCATTTGGTTATATTGAGCGAATGGATGAGAACCAAATTGCAATGTATGAAGGAAGAGTGAATGGGTAGAGAGGAAGAGGAAGACTGAGAAAGTTGTAACTGAACAGAATAGTTGAAATTGTGAATGAAAGTGAAGTGAGATGTTTAAAGAACAAAAGGCATTGTACGAATGGTGTATGGATGTGGTGGAAACAAGGATTACAAGGGTAGAAATGTGTGGAGAGGTAGGGAATGGTGTTGGTGTAAAGTACATTTATTTAGATGTTGAATGAATGAATATCTTTGTTACGGTCTTTGACCAGCCTTTACAATAAAAGAAAATAATTTAATCCAACAATTTGTTGTCAGGAAAAAGGAAAACAACAAAACAGTGAAACAATATATCTAATTAAAAGTTTTGCACAATTGTATAACTTTTTATGTGTGTGTCAGAAGCACTGAGGCGCTTTTGTAGTGAAAGGATTTGCCGGTGACATCACCGGTGCACAGGGGATGCCCGAGGAGGCTCCTTTCATGTCCCATTGTATAACTTGATAAAAATATTTGGCCACCTGGTGTGTGAGTGTAGAATCAGCATCCCTTAAAAAGAAATAAATGTAAAATCTATCAGTATGACTCTCAAATTTGGAGATGATTGGAGAGATCAGAGCACGTCTCGGGGCATCATAAAAGAAAAAGGACACCGTATGAGGATACGGGCAAGAGTTTCTACCTCCCTGGATCCACAAGGGTGAACTCTCTGTAAATAAGGAGCCCCATGAAATCTTCCTGCCAGCAGTGCTGAAGGGAGGGCATCAAAGCAGGCTCTGGAAAAAGCCCATCTATATTTGCTTAGGGTCAAATTGTATCTATCTATTTAGATGTTTCTATTTAGATAATTGCTAGGGAAAGTGGAAGGCAAAAGGAAGAGGGGCCGACCAAGGGCAAGATGGATGGATGATCTTCTGGAGGTGACGGACTCGACCGTGGGGGAACTGGGGATGGTGATGGCCGACAGGAAGCTCTGGCGTGGGCTGGTCCATGAAGTCACGAAGAGTCGGAGGCGACTGAACGAATAAACAACAAATTTAGATGTTAGATTTCATTTTCTTTTCTTATATCCTGTCTTTAATGTCTGTTGTTGGCTACTACTTAATCATTTCCTGTGATTTGCTTAAAGTTGCTTATACTGAAAGGGAACAGCATGATGGTTGTGTATGTACAGTATATCGGAACACAACTTTATAATTCATGTCATAGAAAGAGGGACAGAAAAACCCTTTGAGTTTTGCCATGAAGTCTTGTAAAATAGGATTTTAGGTGCAAATCAGGAAATTCCCAGAACTCAAAGGATTTGTTTATCCCCTTGCAGATCTTTACCTACTGTTGACTAGAGATTGCTGTAAATTTTTGCTGGCTAGAAACTCAGCAATTGTCCCTTTGAGTTGTCTCCCCCCTGCAATACACAAACACCAAACTGGAGCTATGTTTCATATCAGCTTCAGCACCTGCTTGAATCTTTCTATTTATCTTTTCCTTTAATTAAGAGATAATGTCAGATGGAGGAAAATAAAACCTGCCAAGATGAAAATCTTCCAACATATTGCTCAAAATAACATCAGCCACTAAAAAAAATAATAATAGGGAGAGGAAATGTTTTGTTTTGATAGTAGACGAAGGGAGGGGAAAAAAATCTCCACATATTTTACAGATCATCTATCCTGTGCTGTACTAATCAATTAAAAATACAAATAGCAGAAGAAGCAGTAGCAGATCTGATCACTCCACCCCAACTGAGTATCTACTGAGACCGATGTAAGAATCTAACATTCCTCTGCTATTTTGGAATAACCATATAGAGCTTAGCAGAGAGAGCAAACATTACCCCATAATTAAGGCTGTTTGGGTCTAAATCTCTAAAATGCAGCGTATCTTCTCAATTTCTACACAGTCTGGAAGGGCACAGACTTTTGATCGGTATGGGATTAGTATGAGTTAAAAAATGGAAGTTCTGAAATCCATTTTAAGAGGTTTTAATGGAGAGCTTTGGCAAAGATTCTGAGATCACAACTTACTAGGTTTGAGTCACCACCCAACCCAAGTGGATTGGAAACTTAAAACAATACATTTTTGTATTCCCATTTATGTTTTAAAAGTATAATTGTGTAGGATGTGTAGGTAACTGGAGGAGATGATTGTTGTTGCATGACACTTCTTGAAATAAAAAGAGAAAACCATAATCATCATCATCATCATCATCATCGCAAAACTATAGTGTTTCATCTTTTTCCTAAAGAGAAGCTTCATTTTTGTTCCCAACTTTGTGTCATTTGTGACTAGATGGGGAAATGTGATTCTCTGTACAAAATGGTGATACATTGTATTTCCAACTTCTTTAAATTTAGAAGTTGGAAAAGAAACCCCTTCTGACTAAAAGAAGTCTAAATTATTGAGAAGGTTGCATTAGTCATTCTATCAAGTTTGTGCACAAGAGTTTAGATAATTTGCAGTATCTTAAATCTAATCAGGTGATGAATTTTTTTCTTGAGTTGTTGGGATAGGCGGTCAAATTGAGAACAGGGATGGTTAAGCTTTCCATACTGATATCTTGTAGTATAGGACACAGGATTTGAACTTCATCCATTCAAGGAGTAATCATGAATGTTAATAAATCTTAACATTTATCTTTTCCTTTGTTGCCTTTCATATTGTGCTCCTACAGGGTTTTTATAATGTGCCATGTACATAGATAGTAGTATATAACCAAGTAATATCAACAACAATAACAACATCCTGAGTTGCATTGATATGCTTCACAAGGTAAGCCAATGACAAATGCTAACAATGATTACATTTGAAGTGCTGGGCTGTTGCGCCAACAGACTGGACATAATGCAGGAATGTTTACTTTGGGTAATCAAATTAAAGCATTGTTACATTGCCATAGCCAATCATGCTTGTCAAAATAACTAGCAATTTGAGTGTTGTTTTTTTTTTTGCTGATTTACACACAGGTAAGCCATTAGAAACGTGTGCTTCATCTGATTTTGTTTAATGACCATCCACTTCTCTTAATAGGCTGGGAGAGCCTTTACAGGCTGTTGATCTTTGAAATGCAGTTGGTCAACCCTAGCAAAATTGCTTATGCTTGTGTCTTCTACAAGGTTGGATTAGTCACTCAGCACTACGGTTGAATCTTTGTTTTCTGAGTCCTGCCAGGTACGGAAACTTGACAACTAATTCTGGAGAAGCATGATAAAAAATGATAAACCCTACTTTACATAGGAGCCCAAAATTGGAAGAGGCTGAAATTTCAAATGCAATCTCTTATCTCATACGGCACAGTGGCATTTAGTGGAAACATGCAAACAAAACAAGCCTTGGATTGCCCTGGAGATAAAGATTTGGATGCAATTCAAATAAGTAGTTCTTTATTCTGCATAACTTTGGGATATACGAAGACATTTCATCTGCACCTGATATCATTATATTTGGCAGCCCTGCTTTTCTAAGCTTCCCGCTTTTCATTTGTACAAAATGCCAGATTACGGTGAGATGGCAAATAGGAGGAAATTCATGTTTTTCATCCCTTGCATATGCTGATACTGTCATGATACATTATCAGGACAGAAAGTAGTATAAAACTAAATCTGCATTCCACCTTTTGTGGTGGTTGACGTCTTCTACAATCCAGGTTCACAACACTGCATTAAAATAAATTCCAGTATTTTCTTAATTGCCAAGTTTGGTGCATACTTTATTTCAATCTTTCAGTTGAGCCATGTTCAAGAAGCTCAGTATTCAGAATATGTATGCCAGTGACAGTTCATTTGAAGAGATTATTTGGGAGGCTTTTTCTTAGCAGAAGTTGATGGTTTCCAGACAGAGATGTGCGTGTTAGCTCCTTGTGACTGATTTACAATAGTTGTCATATTTTTATGTTGGGTCGTGACCTATAGTCCAGTTCTGATTGTACTTCACTTCAGACTGGAATGTTAAATATCAATTACTGCTGTTTTTCTCCCCTTTGATTTCTTGATTACACCCATTCCCCAAACATACATGTTTAATAATTCCTTCATTAATATTCATTATAAGAACGTTCTTTTTATTCATCAGTTTGTTCAGATTAGTTTAACTTATTTTATGGCACTTTTGCACATTGGTCTGGACTGGACCTGAAGCAATTCATAAATAATCAACTTACACCCCCCCCCCTCTGATTGGAGGAAAAAGACAAGCTTTCTCAATATTTTCAAAGAAAACCAAAGCATCTCAACAGATATGAGAGAAATTAAATAGTACAATGAAGGGATGTAGGCTGAAAACACATTTATTTAATGAAATCAGCACTTCCTACAAGTCTGTAGCTTGAATCATGTCAGCTGGATTTCTGTTTTCTCAGTGGAAACGTTTTGCTCCTTATCCAAGGAGCTTCTTCAGTCTGAGCAAAGTTAGTAAGGGAATCCTTAAATATGTTTCTCGGGTGGCTGTGTGACCTTGCACCTGGGGCTAGGTCATGGTTATTTTGAGATGTTATTTCTAAGTCTAGCCTAGGAAGATTAAGACCATTTCGCAAGCTCAACAGCAGCATGGTAATCTTAACGATCCTCCTTTAGATGATAAAGAGACTTAGAAATAAACATCTCAAATAACCATGACCTAGCCCCAGGTGCAAGGCCCCACAGCCACCCTAGAAACATATTTAAGGATTCCCTTACTAACTTTGCTCAGACTGAAGAAGCTTCTTGGATAAGGAGCGAAACGTTTCCACTGAGAAAATAGAAATCCAGTTGACATGATTCAAGCTACAGACCGTTCCACCTGGATGACTGAGAACCTTCATCGACACTTCCTACAAGTCTTACTGCACTCAAGACTATGGCAGGTTGGCTTAAATACAGCTCAGAGGTCATCAGATCTCCCCTTGGGTTCAGCAGTGCCCAGTTGGCTGCCCTGCAGAAGACACTGTAGCAGCAAGAGAAGAAATATTGGTGTCCTACCTAATAAAGCTGGTCTTACTCTACACTGGAACACACACTTATTCCAAGAAAACATGGACATGCTTGGGCTCCAAGACTTATTTACCAAAAGGTAGGTATCAATAAAATCAATGGAAATTAATTTTTCAACTGAATGTGTCAGTTACCCAGCAAAGTGGTGGGTTCCTTTTCATTGGATGTGTTCAGGTGTAAGCTGAAGAGCTACAGGTCTGGGATGTGGGCTCCAACATTCCTAGACAAGTCACTCTAGCTAGTCTGCTGGATCACACTATACCATTTCACATTCCAGTGCCTTCCAGCCCAACTTAATGTCCTTAGCTCACATGCTAACCCATACAGTATATATACAGTATATATAAAATTTTTATTTAAAAAGTTTTCAACAGAATAAAAACAATACAAATTTTGAATTGAAGAGAAGAATAGGGAAAAGTAATAAGAAAGTGAAAAAGAAATTAAGCAAAAGAAATAGAAAAGAAAGAAAAATAAAAAAAAATAAAGAAGTGGCTTCTGATCTTCTTAACAGCAGTTATAAGTACATTTATATTTTACCCTAAGTTTACATCATAATTTCCTTCTTTCCATAATCTACCCTTTCTAATCATCAAATCCATAAATCACCAGTTCATTTTTTTTCTTTTTTCAGCAAAAAGTCCATAAGGGGTTTCCAGACACTAATAAATGTAGTCGTTGATCTTTCTCTAAGCAAACAAGTTAATTTTGCCATCTCTGCTAGTTCCGTCATCTTCACCAAGTATTCCGCCATTGTGGGTATTTCAGAGTCTTCCCATTTTTGTGCATTTAGTAGTCTCGCACCCTCCCCTCCTAAGAGTCCTTTTTTCACTGAGGCTTTTGGCTATGGGATGCATATCCCCAAACTTTCAGAGTGGTTCCCCCTTTTTAATAAGATAAGGGGAGAGTTGAGTTGATCTCTCTGACTCTGGTGAAAGGCGGGGGGTCTCATTTCCACAAGAGGCTTCACTACAATCACTAAACAAATCACTTCAATGGGTTGTAGTGCTCTTGAGAGAGATCACAGCTACGAACATATTTTATTATATGTTTGGACATATCATATCATATAAAAATTCCAATGTGGTGTAGTTAAGGTACAGCGCTAGGAGCAGGGAACTCCAGATTCAGTCCTCCCTTAAGCAGGGAAACCTTTAATCTCATCCAGGAATCTTTCAAAAAGGGTAATCTTGAGCCAGTCACTCCTGAATCACTGTTAATAAACAAAGCTCCTTATTGTATCTTGCATTGAGAACTTCACTGTGTGGACTAGGCTAGCCCAGTGCAAAACATGATCCTGCAACTAAGCGGACATATGTTAAGAAGAATAGCAAGAGACTAGACTAGACTAGACTAGACTAGACTAGACTAGACTAGACTAGACTAGACTAGACTAGACTAGACTAGACTAACACACACACACACAAACACTTCTCTTTCACCTCCTCCTTTGTTGTTGTTTATTCGTTCAGTCGTTTCCGACTCTTCGTGACTTCATGGACCAGTCCACGCCAGAGCTTTCTGTCGGCCGTCACCATCCCCAGCTCCCCAATGGTTGAGTCCGTCACCTCCAGAATACCATCCATCCATCTTGCCCTTGGTCGGCCCCTCTTCCTTTTGCCTTCCACTTTTCCTAGCATCAGCTTCTTCTCCAGGGTATCCTGTCTTCTCATTATGTGGCCAAAGTACTTCAGTTTTGCCTTTAATATCATTCCCTCAAGTGAGCAGTCTGGCTTGATTTCCTGGAGTATGGACTGGTTTGATCTTCTTGCAGTCCAAGGCACTCTCAGAATTTTCCTCCAACACCACAGTTCAAAAGCATCTATCTTCCTTTGCTCAGCCTTCCTTATGGTCCAGCTCTCGCAGCCATAGGTTACTACAGGGAATACCATTGCTTTAACTATGCGGACCTTTGTTGTCAGTGTGATGTCTCTGCTCTTAACTATTTTATCAAGATTTGCCATTGCTCTCCTCCCAAGAAGTAGACGTCTTCTGATTTCCTGGCTGCAGTCAGCGTCTGCAGTAATTTTTGAGCCTAGAAATACAAAGTCTGTCACTGCCTCCACTTTTTCTCCCTCTATTTGCCAGTCATCAATCAAGCTCGTTGCCATAATCTTGGTTTTTTTGAGGTTTAACTGCAGCCCAGCTTTTGCACTTTCTTCTTTCACCTTCGTCATAAGGCTCCTCAACTCCTCCTCGCTTTCAGCCATCAAAGTGGTATCATCTGCATATCTGAGATTGTTAATGTTTCTTCCAGCGATTTTAACTCCAGCCTTGGATTCCTCAAGCCCAGCATGTCGCATGATGTGTTCTGCGTACAGGTTGAATAGGTAGGGTGAGAGTATACAACCCTGCCGTACTCCTTTCCCAATCTTAAACCAGTCCGTTGTTCCGTGCTCTGTTCTTACTGTTGCTACTTGGTCGTTATACAGATTCCTCAGGAGGCAGACAAGATGACGTGGTATCCCCATACCACCAAGAACTTGCCACAATTTGTTATGATCCACACAGTCAAAGGCTTTAGAATAGTCAATAAAACAGAAATAGATGTTTTTCTGAAACTCCCTGGCTTTCTCCATTATCCAGCGGATATTGGCAATTTGGTCTCTAGTTCCTCTGCCTTTTCTAAACCCAGCTTGTACATCTGGCAATTCTCGCTCCATGAATTGCTGGAGTCTACCTTGCAAGATCTTGAGCATTACCTTACTGGCATGTGAAATAAGTGCCACTGTTCGATAGTTTGAACATTCTTTAGTGCTTCCCTTTTTTGGTATGGGGATATAAGTTGATTTTTTCCAATCTGATGGCCATTCTTGTGTTTTCCAAATTTGCTGGCATATGGCATGCATCACCTTGACAGCATCATCTTGCAAGATTTTAAACAGTTCAGCTGGGATACCGTCGTCTCCTGCTGCCTTGTTATTAGCAATGCTTCTTAAGGCCCATTCAACCTCACTCTTCAGGATGTCTGGCTCTAACTCACTGACCACACCATCAAAGCTATCTCCAATATTATTATCCTTCCTATACAGATCTTCCGTATATTCTTGCCACCTTTTCTTGATCTCTTCTGCTTCTGTTAGGTCCTTACCATCTTTGTTTTTGATCATACCCATTTTTGCCTGGAATTTACCTCCGATGTTTCTAATTTTCTGGAAGAGGTCTCTTGTCCTTCCTATCCTATTGTCTTCTTCCACTTCCGCACATTGCTTGTTTAAAAATAATTCCTTATCTCTTCTGGCTAACCTCTGGAATTTTGCATTTAATTGGGCATATCTCCCCCTATCACTATTGCCTTTTGCTTTCCTTCTTTCTTGGGCTACTTCCAGTGTTTCAGCAGACAGCCATCTTGCCTTCTTGGTTTTCTTTTTCTTTGGGACGTTTTTTGTTGCCGCCTCCTGAACAACGTTGCGAACTTCTGTCCATAGTTCTTCTGGGACCCTATCTACTAAATCTAGTCCCTTAAATCTATTCTTCACCTCCACTGCATATTCCTTAGGAATATTAGTGAGCTCATGTCTAACTGATCTGTGGGTCTTCCCTATTCTCTTTAGTCTGATTCTAAATTTTGCAATAAGAAATTCGTGATCTGAACTACAGTCAGCTCCAGGTCTTGTTTTTACCGACTGTATAGATGTCCGCCACCTTTGGCTGCAAAGGATGTAGTCAATCTGATTTCGGTGTCGACCATCTGGTGAAGTCCATGTATAAAGTCGTCTTTTAGGTTGTTGGAAGAGAGTGTTTGTTATGCACAGTGAGTTGTCTTGGCAAAATTCTATCAGCCTATGTCCTGCTTCATTTTGTTCTGATCCATTTAGTTTTCATGGCAAGAATACTGGGGTGGGTTGCCATTACCTTCCCCAGGGATCGTATTTAGTCTGACCTCTCTGCCACGACCTTCCCGTCTTGGGTGTCCCTTCACGGTTTAGCTCATGGTTTCATTGAGGTGCTCAAGCTCCAGCACCACGACAAGGTAACGATCTCCTTTGCTGGAGCACCTCCTCCTACCTGACATGATATCCTGTGATGCTCTCTGCCACTTTTCCCTTCATAAGGGCTCAGCTGGGGGTCAAGAAAAAAGGAGATTAAATGTATTCAAGCTGTGAAGTCAAACCAGTTGTTCCCTTTCACAGATCTTCTCATCTTCAGGTTAGGTGTTTTACTTCACAAATCCTTGCCATATGGAATACATCAACTGTGAAATAAAACTTTCATCTATTCAGTGGGTCTTTCCAAAAATATATGCCAGAACTATATCATGTTTCTCACAATAGAGAATTGTGTTTCTTATTGATTAGGGCTACTGATTAGCTGAAAAATTGTCAAGGCAGTTAATCATTTTAATAATATTTTAATTTTGGCTTTGTGCCAGCTTTTCATTTCATTTCATTTCATTTCATTTCATTTCATTTCATTATTTATTTCATTATTTATTTATTTATTTTCTATCCTGCCTTTATTATTTTTTTATAAATAACTCAAGTCGGCGAACATACCCAATACTACTTCCTCCTCCTCCTTTCCCCACAACCAACAGCCGGCTTTCATGCCTAAGGCGGGACTAGAACTCTCAGTCTCCTGGTTTGCCATTGGCTCCTTCCTAGGGCTGAGAGAAGGGGACTGGCCCGAGGTCACCCAGCCGGCTTTCATGCCTAAGGCGGGACTAGAACTCCCAGTCTCCTGGTTTCTAGCCCGTTGCCTTAACCACTAGACCAAACTGGCTGTCATAATTATTCTGTGTGAATGTGTATTCTTGCAATCCTAAAGTATACATTTATTTTTAAAACATTCACATTAGAATGTATAGTTTAAATACATATAAGTGTGGTGTGTGTGTGTGTGTGTGTTAGGGAAAAAGCATACTACCAAACAGGTACTGCAGAATATACTGAGGTCCAAGCTTAAGTTCCACTATTGTGGAACTATCTATTCTCAACTATCTATTACCAACAGCTCTTCCTTCCTTCCTTCCTTCCTTCCTTCCTTCCTTCCTTCCTTCCTTCCTTCCTTCCTTCCTTCCTTCCTTCCTTCCTTCTTTATTTTCTAACTCGCCTTTATTATTTTTATAAATAACTCAAGGTGGCAAACATACCTAATACTCCTTCCTCCTCCTATTTTCCCCACAACAACAACCCTGTGAGATGAGTTGGGCTGAGAGAGAGCGACTGGCCCAAGGTCACCCAGCCGGCTTTCATGCCTAAGGTGGGACTAGAACTCTCAGTCTCCTGGTTTGCCATTGGCTCCTTCCTAGGGCTGAGAGAGAGGGACTGGCCCAAGGTCACCCAGCCAGTTTTCATGCCTAAGGCGGGACTAGAACTCTCAGTCTCCTGCTTTGCCATTGGCTCCTTCCTAGGGCTGAGAGAGAGGGACTGGCCCAAGGTCACCCAGCCAGTTTTCATGCCTAAGGCGGGACTAGAACTCTCAGTCTCCTGCTTTGCCATTGGCTCCTTCCTAGGGCTGAGAGAGAGGGACTGGCCCAAGGTCACCCAGCCAGTTTTCGTGCCTAAGGCGGGACTAGAACTCTCAGTCTCCTGCTTTGCCATTGGCTCCTTCCTAGGGCTGAGAGAGAGGGACTGGCCCAAGGTCACCCAGCCAGTTTTCGTGCCTAAGGCGGGACTAGAACTCTCAGTCTCCTGCTTTGCCATTGGCTCCTTCCTAGGGCTGAGAGAGAGGGACTGGCCCAAGGTCACCCAGCCAGTTTTCGTGCCTAAGGCGGGACTAGAACTCTCAGTCTCCTGCTTTGCCATTGGCTCCTTCCTAGGGCTGAGAGACGGACTGGCCCAAGGTCACCCAGCCGACTTTCGTGCCTAAGGCGGGACTAGAACTCTCAGTCTCCTGCTTTGCCATTGGCTCCTTCCTAGGGGTGAGAGACGGACTGGCCCAAGGTCACCCAGCCAGCTTTAATGCCTAAGGCGGGACTAGAACTCTCAGTCTCCTGCTTTGCCATTGGCTCCTTCCTAGGGCTGAGAGAGACAGGGACTGGCCCAAGGTCACCCAGCCGGCTTTCATGCCTAAGGCGGGAGTCGAACTCTCAATGGACGATTTGTTTACTGTGTCCTTTTACAATGTCTGGCTTAAACTGATGTGAATGAGGTTTTTAAAGTACTAATTCTGTTACAGTGATTAATGATGATCAGCCCTCTCCCCTCCGTGCAGGGGTTTTCAAACTTTGTGGTGCTGTGACCCATTGAAATAATAAATTAATTGGTGTGAATCCTGCGGTAGGGAGGATACTTCAGACAACATGTTCGTATTTTATGAACAAATTAACAGGTTTTTATTATCTGCCCACCTCCAAGAGCTGTGCCCTCAGAAAAGGTAAAGTATTTTCATCATTAACTCTTCACAGTGAAAAATAATGGCTTGTCTGCATGACAAGTCAGCTTATTTTGGTTGGTTTCACCCTGAGAACTCAACCCTCTGTTGAGAAAAAGGATCTGATAGTGCTGTCGTCAAAAATCTGTCAGCTCAGGATGCAGGCAGGAGAATTCAAATTTAATTTTCCCCCCATGTAGACAGAAATTAATAGTTGAGAAAGAAAGCTAGGTTCGAATTTCCCCCCCCTGTCATTCTAGTTCTCACAAGCAGGAAGTTTTTGACATGGGAAGACAAGTAACCCTTACATGCCAAATGCAAATTGAATCATGTACTACAACGGAAAAGCATTTCACCTTTGCTGATATATGTTTGTGTCAGGAGCAAAAAGTCCTGACTGAACTAAGAGTCAATGGCAACAAAATAAAGTTATTAATCGGTTTGCCTCTGAATAATCCAAGGCCCTTTTCCATTATGCACTGATGGTAACATAATTATTCTAAAGAGAGTTCTGCCCGTCACAGTCTTCAACTGCAAACAGGGCTGACCCTTCCACAGTGCTCCTCAGAGACCTCCAAAAATGCTATTAGATTGAAATTTTTAATGCAATTGGAGAATTTTAATGCAAATTGAATTGAGCCAGCTTTTCTTTTGCCCTGCCCCAGCCTCCTAGGTTGTGGCATGCGTCTGTCGGTATGCCATTTAGAGGTGATATGAGGTCGCTGACCCTGAAAACATTGCACGCTGTTACGCTACAGTACTTTTCTACATCTGCTTTTGCTTTGCTCCACTTTGAATGAAACTTAAATAGTATGAATAGTAGCTAATCCTGATAAAGTTTTGGGAGTTTTGGTCTCCTTGGGAATGATGTGACTTCACTCAAGATGTTCATTATAAAGAATTCCTTATTTTGCACCCCTTGGAGATTGCTTGCCATGCGACCCTTTACGATGAATGTTTTACTTTTTAATGTTGTCTCCCCATCTACATCCCCCAAATCAGGAGCACTTCAGGAACCTGATCTTCAGTACAAATTAACTTTACTTAACTCAGATCTGATCTGAACATCGGTCAGTAATCTACCAGCACTTTTTACAGCTCAAAAAAGTAGCCAAACTTTTCAAAATGTATTCTTTAGAAGAAAATTCATTGGACTGCTGGTGTATATAATATTTAAATATAACTTTCCCTACAGATGTTTTTAACATTGCAGGCTAGTGTGGAAAAGTGCTAAAGCAGACTCATGCAGCACCATGAATCATAAATAGACTAAGATTGGTCTTGAGTTATGCTAAAATCTTGTGAAGAGATACCCTATAATGTCAAATGTTTTAATAGACTTGGCATGACAAGAGCTGAAATATAAGCAAGCAGGCTCAATTTTTCCCTTGAGTTTATTTTCATCCCCTTGTTTTTTCTCACTCTCTTTCTCTGTCTCTCCCTTAATTACTAAGGCTTTGCCTTGAGTAAATTTTTATAGCTCGGTTACAAAAGCCTTCACAATTTAGGATTTCTATTGGGTCTGACACTCCTAACACCTCTAACAAAAACTGCAAATAATGCTCAGAACAAAAGGTTAGCAAGCCTGTATTTTATTTGTTTAGACCACTTGCTGGACAAAAGATTCCTTTTATTGTCGTGGTTCCTTGAGTATATAGCAAGGTGTATGGGTTCCTTCAGAGTCGACTCATGTCTTTTCTCCCCCAGTAACATTTTGAAAGGAGCTGAAACACAAGGGAAGTAGCATTTATTTATTTGTTGCAGAAGAGATTTGGGTCTCCTTCTCCCTTGTCTTTTTCGAATTCCATGCGAGAGAAAGATTTGCATTTTCTGTTCTCTTTCGGAGTGCGGAGGCTAAAAAATGGGGCAGTGAACTCCATTCACATCACCTTATTAAGAGGAGCTGCCTTGAAATAACAAATGCCTTGAACAATTTTTGTCAAGAATGGCCAGCTTATTGATAGCTCTTAAATGAGAATTTTTATAGTAATGTGTATATTCATGTACAGGTTGGAATTTTATAAGATTGACTAAGAGGTCTTGCTCAAAAAAATAAAAAAAAATGGGAACGGCATGTCATTTGAAATAGAAACATTTGTTTATCACACTGAGTGATAGGTAGCATTTTTGGTGAAACCATTAGCCAATATCAGCTGAGCCACAGTTTATTTACTTCATTTATATTCCATCTCCTCTCCTCCCGGGAACACTTGATAGCATACATATCATTCCCCGGATGCTCCGTCCAACAGCTGAGAATAGTCAAAGCGATTTAAGCTTCAACAAGGGCGCTGCATTATATGGCTTCCAATCACACCCTTGGATTGATAAATATTTCTCTGTAGGAGTGATAAATATTTGTTTGTGTTTCTCAAAGATCCATTCAGCCAAAAGCTTTTGACAGTGCCATTTCATATTCAATGACACTTCTAGGCACAATTCCAGTTAGTTTCCCATGGGGGGAAAGGCCCTTAGAGATGGATTTTGGAGCTTAGTTTGCATGTAGAACAGCATAAAGGAAGATTGTGCTGGAGCTGTGCACTGAACTGGAGGAACTTGGGACAGATTTTATTCCCCTGAAGCAGGACAGATGGCTCCAACCCACCCTGTCCTGATTCAAACTCTTTTGCAAAGCTATGCCCCCATTTTTGTAGCTGTGCAGACTGGCTGAGCTGCAGATGGAGGGACAGCAATAGCTACACCACAAAAAGAGCAAGCAACGGAGAACGTTTTGGTACTTGATTGTGAAGGAGGAAATGTCTCTCCTGTCAATGAGCCCTGCAAAAATTACTGTCTTTTGGGTGGGAGACAAGATATGGGGATTGAGTCTCTTGGGCACTGATTTCATAGCATAGGAAGCCAATGATTGAAGAAAGGTAGATCTGGGGCAAATTGTGCTTATGAGATGGCAAGGAGCTTTGGGAATCTGGTCCAAGATGAAAATGAAGTATGAGATAGCTATGATGGGCTATATACCAGACTCAGTAAGGGTTTTGGGAGTTGTCGTCATCAGAAGGAGTGCTGGGAGAGTGTCAAGATGGTGGTGGTGGTGAGTAATGTCATTCTTGTCATTATGCGAACATCCAGCTTCTTCCATTACTTTCCAGACTTGGAGCAAGGTTTGCATGGCCATATGGTAGAGACAGGTTGTGTGGTGTTGGGATTGAGCCTTCTTATAGGGAAGATATAAAAGGGAGTTTGATTGCATCATAGAGATTGGACCCCAATCTCTTGCTTAGTTCAAGAACAGTAAAGAGAAACACAGGCCTGTAGGGGGCAGGGAGTATCTTTGCTGCTACATAGAGATTCTTCTCAGAGGAAACAGGCGGCACTCCTGAAACACAGAATCATAGACTTGGAGAGGCCATTTATTACAAATCTGAATCCTTAGGCAGACTTTAGGCAGCTCTTTTATAGCTAAGTGACCGAATAAAACTCTTTTGGGTTTCCACAGTGGAACTGCTCTTACTGTAACAAAGTTGTTTGTAACATTCAATCAGAATCTCCCTTCCTCTAACTTATATCCATTATTCTATGTCCTTCACTCTGGAATGCCAGAGAGCCGATCTTGATATTTCCTTTCAGGTATTTGGAGAATGTTATTATACCTCCCCTCCATCATTGTTTCTCAAGGTTAAAACTGCTGTTCCTTCAACTTCTTTTCATAACACTTGGTTTCTAGTCCCCTGGTCATATTCATGGTCCTGATTCCAAAACTCTGAATTCTGCTTAAAGTGTGATGACCACAGTATTCAACTATAGGATCTGACCAAAACAGAATATAATGAAATGATTTCCTATGATTTGGAAGTATACCTTTGTTGATGCAGCCTAAAATTATGTTTGTTTGTTTTTACAGTGACATCATAGTGCTTGCTCATATTCAATTTGCCATCAACTATTACTCCACAATTTTTTTCACAAGTACTTTTATCAGACTCGGTATTCTCCATAATATGTCTATGCACTTGATTTGTTTGTTTGTTTCCTAAATGAAGACTTTGCACTAGTCTCTGGTAAAATTATTTTTATTACTTTCAGCCCAGTTTTCCAACCTATCAAGATTGTTTGAATTTTATTTCTGTCTCCTGAAATATTAGCTATCACAACCAGATTTGTATCATCTGCAAATGAGAAAAGCATTCCTTCCATTTCTTCATTCAAATCATCAATGAAAATATTGTAGAGGCCCAAGGGTGAGCCTTGTGACATCTCATCTGATAACACTTTGATGAGAAACCATTGATGAGTGCTCTTTAAGTTTAGCCATTTATATAGCCACTTAATTTTTATGCCATTGATATCAAACTGGCTCATTAATCAGCATGTTGTGGACTACTTTCTCAAAGATATATTATGTTTATAGCATTCCCACAGTCAATTAAGACAGAGACAACATTCATCATCTTCTACTTTTCTATTTCAGCAGTTCTTTTGATTTTTCAAACATAGTACATACGAGCTTCAGTTGGTTGGTTTGTAGCCTTGGGATGCATTTAAATTCATTTTCAAATTTCAGCTTTATTCCTTCATCTTACCCTTTACAATTTCTTGGTAGAACACTCCAGCATTACATGGTCACTATCCCATTATGTTCCTACTACTTCCACTTCCTTATCTTAGTCTTTCCTGTTCAGAAATGAGTTGAGACAGTATTTGTTGACCACTGTAGGGCAAGTTAGGTTATCTCTGGACCTTCAGATAGGGTCCTCAAACTGTTCATTTCTTCTCTGATACAACAAAAACAAAAACAAAGACCTTGAGTCATGGTGGTTTCACTATTTCCCTATAGAGCTCAGAAGCATATGTTACTTATTTTTTCCCCATCATTTATATCTATAAAAGAGTTGAGCTTTCATTAAAGGAATTCAGGGTGTTCCTCATATATTAAAAAGGGCTTTGACACCCATGGCTTAGCTCTACTTTTCAAAGTCACACTGCATGTTCTGCATGTGAAAGAAGTTGTGGTACATGAATGCTTACATATGTACCCAAAGCTCCTCCATGCAAGGAAGCATCCATGAGTAATCAGAGGCTGTACACCTGTAGATACTGTAAATGTGAATATGCAATTTTTTCCCACAAGTGCATAGAGTATGGAGAAGCATGACCACTGATTGTGGAAAATCCTGTGCTGCCTCCTGTCTCTGCATCCTTTAAAGGTATGGACCCTGGAGCATCAGTCCCTGGCCCCTATTATGAACAATGATTTAATTCCAGAAATGTATTTCTTTACTTGATTTTTGCACCGCCACACTCCCAGTGGACTCCTAGTGGTTTACGACCTAAAAAACAAAAGTGCATACGAGATTGTCCATCATCAATTCTCAAAAAAAAAACAACGTTTATAGTCTTTGTTTGATTTAGATACCCTCTTATTATTTAATTGGTTCAAAACATTCCCTTTTCACTTTGTTATTTCTACATTTATTAAACAGTCTCATCTGCTTTTTGGCACAAGTAATCTCAAATCAGGGGTAGCCAAACGAACTAATAAACCTTGCACACAATTCAAAAGTGAACCTGAGCAGGAGGAGGAGGAGGAGGAGGAGGAGGAGGAGGAGGAGGAGGAGGAGGAGGAGGTGGTGGTGGTGGTGGTGGTGGTGGTGGTGGAGGAGGAGGAGGAGGAGGAGGAGGAGGAGGCAACTATAAATGATATGGCAACAGATTTCTTTATTTATTCGGCCACCCCAACTCAAAGCCAACTCTGGGTGGTGTGCAATTAAAACTGGTACAATACCTAACAACATCTCCCTGCAAGAACATCACATCATTGGAAAAATCATGTCACAACCCAAACCAGCAAAACATATCATATGTGTTCATTTTCTAGAGCTTGGAGAAAAAGTCATTGTTTTAAACAACAACTTAAGGCTTTCAGATTCAGGGCCATCTCAACCTCAGGCAGGATGTTAATTGAAATGGCAAGTGCTGGAACAGAGAAGGCATGTTTCTTGGGTCCCATTGGATGACTTTGTGCAGTGGATGGACACAAAGTATGCCTAACATGTTGGATATTACAGGGTGGGCAGAAATAACAGGACAAGAGCAGTCCCTCAGCTATCTAGGCTCTTTGCCATTAAGAGCTTTACTGGTGTATGCAACTCCTTTAATTGCACCTCACCAGAAACCACTGCAACTCATGGCAAAGAGGGGTAAGATGGGCATAATAACTGCTCAAACTGCTCCATTCTGAACCAGCCATAGTTTCTGAGTGGTCTTCAAGGACAGCACCATGTAGAATGCATTGCAGTAAATTCAGCCCAAAAGCTGGATGAACAAGTAGGTTGTTAGCTGAGTCTGAAAATTAACTCAGCTTGGTGCAGACTGAAATTGGACAGGGCAGGAATCCAACAATCGGGATGGTGTCTGAGGAGACCCCATAGGCATCTGATCAACAATTAAAACTGGAAGGGATGCCTCTCAGAAGTGACCACTTAACAAATGCATGCTAGTTCTGGCACTTTCAAGAGGGCATCACCACCCAATTTTGATTTCTGGACGGGTACACAAAGAACTTTGGCCACCTAATGCAAAGAGAGGACTCACTGGAAAAGACCCTGATGCTGGGAAAGACTGAGGGCAAAAGGAGAAGGGGACGGCAGAGGATGAGATGGTTAGATAGCATCACCAATGTAATGAACATGAATTTGAGTAAACTCCGGGAGGCAGTGGAGGACAGGAAGGCCTGGCGTGCTATGGTCCATGGGGTCATGAAGAGTCGGACACAACTAAACGACTGAACAACAACAACACAAAGAATAAAAGAATCCACCACATATCTACTGTTCCTTCCGAGCTGTCCGGAGCTGGGTTGTTTCTAATGAGCAGAACATGGCCATGACTGTCCTAGATGAGGAGGCCAAGGCAAGCCAACTATAAGTTTTAGAGAAAGAATGCAGATGATGCTGTTGTTTGCTTCTTGCATCTGGTATTCAAAAGTACACTTCTGTGGTTTGAATTTGTGTAATGCTGCTATTGGTGTGGGGGTGGGGGGGGGAGAAGAGAGGAAAAATATATCCAATATATCTCCTCAACAGGAAGCATTACAACATGAAAGCAAAGCTCAGACGTGTTTTGGGTAGTTTGTTTGGGACTAAATGTCTTGTGCATCCTCCGAGCTATAATAATAGCAAGATCTAAACCTGTGACAGCATTTTAATCCTTTCCAACATGGTACATTATTTCATAGCCAACAAGTTGTACAGCAAAACTTGTATACAGTGAGGAAATACGAACGATGTAAACCATTATGCAGATGGTTCACAATTAATTAAGACTGAGTAAATATTCAGTTTAGAAATTCAGTTCAAAAGCAAGTTGATTGAATTATTGAATTGGATCATCAAATCCAATTGGCAAGTCAGTTCAAATCACAGAAATGCATTGGATGCTTCCAAATCAATTTGGAGAATTTCTGCACATGGAGAGGATTTTTTTGTTTCCCCTGGATCCGTTGAGGAATCTGAACCCACTAAGTAGTTTATTTTGGCTTACCATACTGCATGGGCCCAAGTATTATGGTTTGTGAAATGTGGTTATGACTTAACATCTTAGATGAATTTAGCCAATTTGGGTTTCTTCCAGAGATGTCTGTGCGGGACAGTCAAAAAAGTCAAGATGGTGGCAATGACTGTGCAATTGAAGCCCCCTCCCTTTTTACATGTGTGCATCACATGCACATTAAAAAGGGTGGGAATTTGATCACCTGATTGTGGCCTCCACCTTGACTTCTTTTAATTCCCTGTTTCTTCAACAAATTGTGGTTAAGCTAACCATGACTTAGTGATGGCAAAACTAGGTCATTCTTCATATCCTATTTTTAAAACATTCATATTTACAAAATAGGAAGAAGATTTACCTGCACCTATATGGGAAGGGGAAAAACTTAGATTAAAATAGAAAAATAGGAGAAGCATGCAATAAATAGAAGAATATTAAGATGCTATTGAAAACACAGGAATTAGCATAAGGTGCAAATAGCTGAAGTGAAGGCATGGATGCCTTTGAAAGTTAACCTCTAGATTAGCTTTTAGCCCTGAAGCTCAAATACTTTGGCCACCTAATGCGAAGAGAGGACTCACTGGAAAAGACCCTGATGCTGGGAAAGACTGAGGGCAAAAGGAGAAGGGGACGGCAGAGGATGAGATGGTTAGATAGTATCACCGATGTAATGAAGATGAACTTGAGTCAACTCCGGGAGACAGCAGAGGACAGGAAGGCCTGGCGTGCTATGGTCCATGGGGTCACGAAGAGTCGGACATGACTTAATGACTGAACAACAACAAAGACCTGAACAAGATTTTTAAATTTATTTCCTTCCCTGTCCAGTTATCTCTTATCCCTGCCTCATCTCCATTAAGTTCCCTTCCCTTCCCTTTATAGGCAACTTTTCCTTCTTCTTCCTCATCTCCATCCTTCCTCCTCCTCCTCCTCCTCCTCCTCCTTATACTCGGAAAGGGAAACGGGAGTATTTGTGTGTGTCTTTGAACACACTGATGTGTTTTTATGTATGAGAAAGAGAACGCTTAGTATACGCAGATGGGGATCAATTAACTTTGTAAATGTGGTACTTTATTTAACAAGCAATTAATTTTAATTACTTATTAATTCAAAGACATGCGTACATATATCTCCCCGAGCCTTAACTTTTTATTTTTTAGAGAATGGCTTCTGGCAGGTTTATATGCACATACATATACAAATGCACATGTTTGTTCGTTGTGTGTGTTTGCATGTGAATCTCCAAAATTACTTTCAGCTGGAGTTGATAACCTAGGGTGAAAAGCTTGAATTATGTTTATGTTGATAATGGTGGTGGTGGTGTACTTTTCCTTTGGGGGGATTTTCTTAAACATACCTTCCTTTCAGGTGAATACATTGTAATGCCCTATAGTGAGATTAAATCTTTTATTCATTTTCTGGGTTTTTTGCCTTTTATCATTTGCTTTTCCCTTCCTTCCTTCCTTCCTTCCTTCCTTCCTTCCTTCCTTCCTTCCTTCCTTCCTTCCTCCCTCCCTCCCTCCCTCCCTCCCTCCCTCCCTCCCTCCCTCCCTCCCTCTGTTTGACAACTGAAGGCAAAGAAGACTTCAACTTTTGATTTCAATGAGAAAGGCATTGTTAAAATAATAATAAACCACATTTATCAAAATCCTATCTATTGAGGCACCTGGTCTGTGTTGAGCATCAAAGAAAGTGAACTTTAACCACATTGCAGAAGCAGGAATGAGTCAGATATTATCGAATCTTATTGAAACACTTTTGTTTTCCCTTAGATTTTCTCTAATGATTTGTCAGCTTTTATTCTTGGTCCAATCTACTGAACATCATTGAATGTAGCCATAGCATCGAAACCAGTATCTCTACTATAAGGATATTGGGGTTGACTTTGGGTTGTGAACGGGGTGGTAGGGCATCCGTGCAGGAGTGTGTGTGTATTTTTAGTCAAGTCAAGTTGACAGCCATGTCTGTGTGAGAAGGTCACTATCATGACTTTTTTGATCCCCCCCTCCCCATGTAAACCTTGAGAAGAGGTCCACTTGGCCTGGGTCTCAGATTCAAAAGGGCCCCCCAATTTAGATACTCAGGTTTTTAAAAACTTTTTAAAAGAAATACAAATGATGTCGATGAAGGTTCTCAGTCATCCAGGTGGAACAGTCTGTGGCTTGAATCATGTCAACTGGATTTCTATTTTCTCAGTAGAAACGTTTCACTCCTTATCCAAGGAGCTTCTCCAGTCTGAGTCTCAGACTGAAGAAGCTCCTTGGATAAGGAGTGAAACGTTTCTACTGAGAAAATAGAAATCCAGTTGACATGATTCAAGCCACAAATACAAATGATATTTCCTTTCTTTCCCTCTTTTCCCATTTTACTTTCATGTGTCCTCTGTTTATTTCTATTAAATTGGGGTTTGAACCTGATTGCCACAGCATACCTGTGCTCAAGATGTTAGCGAATAGTTATGTCCCTTGGCCAATTTGTTCATCACTGCCACACTGCATGATCAGCTTTTCCAAATTGTTGAATGATGGAAGGAAGTTGAATGAATAAAGTAAAGTAAAACTACAAGGTCTACTTTTTTTCTGTTGCTGGAGCTTAGGAAGCTGAGAAGAGAATTTGGTTTTAAAATCATTCCCCTAGACCAGTGCTTTCCAAACTGCCGCCATTGGCAACACACCAACGGCAGCAGCGGTGGGGGCGGTGTGCATGGCGGTGGCGGCGGTGGCCTTGTGTTTTCCGCTAAAATGCGGAAGCGCTGACGGCGCGCCACTGCCATCGTCGCCGTACACACCGCCGCCACGTGCACCCCCGCGCCGCCACCGTGCACGCCCCCATGCATGCCCCTGCCGCCGCTTCCGGGTTGTGTCGCGACACACTAAACTGTGTGTCACCACACACTAAAGTGTCGCGACACACAGTTTGGAAAGCTATACCCTAGACAGCTGCTTATCATTGGATAATCCATTGTGGTCCTCCTCCTCCTCCTCCTCCTCCCCCCCCCAGAAACTCTGTTCCCCCCAAAATGTGTTTCATGTTGCTTGTTCTCTTACAGACAGACATTTCTGTAAGGATAACCTTAGAAAAAAGGAGATGAAATGGAAAGCAAAATAAGTGCCACACGTTCTCATATCTCTCATGTCACATCTTGTTTTATCCAACATAAACTGCACATGGCCTGAGGCAGAGACTGTTCTTTCTACTTATCTACAAATCTCTGTTTAACAAAAACACTAAATTCTGATAGCCTTACTCAGGACAAGTGCTTTTTCATTCGGCTAAAAAGTTGCAAGAGTCAGATTTTTCAGTTACACACACTCAAGTGTTCAGGTGGGCAATGGAAACTGGCGAGAAATTTGTCTTACTACTTTTAATCTCAAATTAAAAACGAGTTCTGCTGGATTGTTGTAAAATCTTTCTAGCCATGCATTCCATTTTCTGCTGTGATAAGCTAGTTTTGGAAAGGATATGACCCTTGAATTTTCCTACCTCATTCCTGAGAGTTAGGAGTACGAACCAGTATCTGTTGTACTGCTGGAATTCCACCTAACCACCATCTCTTGAAACAAAATACCTGTATCCTGCTTGGAAAAACACTTACTGCTTCTAGATAAAATCACCTACAGTATAACCCTGGCCTTATCAAGCTACTTGTAAGAAGAGAAGTGCAATTTGAGCTGGAGGTCATCATGTGAAACCTGCATTGGCTTGGAGTAAATGAGTAGAGGGATGCCACATGTACTCCATGGGCAAAGTAATTTTTTACTGATAATCAAGTAAATCCAATTAACTATTGTTAGTATTATCCTTCGTTCTGTTCATAATTCAAATATTAAATTATCCCACAAGCCAAGGCTATTAATCTTTCTGTCTGAGCCAAAAAGAGTTGGCAACTCTTTCTTGGATTAAAAAGTGTATAGAATTCTAAGTTTACCATGCTTGTTCTAAACGTGGTTAAGACTAGGAAATGTCACAAATGTTTACTTAATTCACCGGTAAACCTTACTGCTCAATGGAACATGATGGATTGTGGCAGAAAGGATTAATATCAGAATAGAGAGACAAAAATGGCCATGGCAGAAAGGAAACAGAAAAGTTCTCAGCCGCTCACTGGGAGCCCATCACAATTTTTATTTAACCTTAAAAATAAGAAGAAACTTCTCCACTGTCTAGAACACTTCCCTGCCATTATAAAAAAAGGTAAAGGTTCCCCCCGCATGTTTGTGCAGTCGTGTCCGCGGGGCTAGGGATTTGAACCTCCAAACTTGAGATCTTCCGATCGACAAGCCTGGCGTCTTACCCGCTGAGCCACTACGCCCCTGCCATTATATGTAGAGCTAAATCTATCAGATGGCAAGCACTGAGAAAGAAGAACATGATGGCCACTTAGGAGATGCTGCAGTGCTTTATAAAATGATAGAAAACCAAGACTCACCTTCTCCCATCAGCCAAGTCATCTCAAAACTCTAGCATGCCAAGTTAGTACTGCCCCTGCTATGATTTGCATGCCTTTTTATTTTATATTCCCACAAAGACCAAAAGCAAATTGTCTGAACATATTAATACAGTATTCAACTTTATGCACTGATTCCTCAGCCTTCAATGGCAAAGTAAGGCTATTGTCTCTAATATGAATGGAAAAAATATACAGTCTGCACAATAGCATGTAGAAATTGTAGGAATTTTGGGATGGTAGTACCAGAACTCCACGCAGCTTCTTATTAGTATATAGCAGAGTAGAAGCGTTCCCATAAACTTGCACAAGGCTTAATCAGTTCAAAACACAAAATAAACACACTTCACACGTTAATGTAAAGTTACATTAAAAAAAAGAGTTTACAATTTTATTGTAACTCACAGTTCCTTGGTAGAAACGGTCCATGCATGCGAGCAAGAAGGTTCTGACCAAACCCACATGCTTCTTTAATGTGGCCTTGCTGTATGAAAGTATGAGAAACATGTGGCAGCAACCATAGCAGACACATCCTCCTTGGTAGGATATTTGAGCAGAAAGAGTAAAGAGAAGGAAACAGGAAACTGGGATTCAGCCCCTCCCACACAAAGCAAGTAATATTAGGTTACAGCAGAGGCTGCCTCCTCCTTCAAGCTTGTGTGAGACGTGCTTGGCTGAAACCCGATCTCTAACAGAAATATGGCCATTTCAGTCCCTTGAAGGAAGTGTAGATGAGTGTTGTGGCTGTGTCTCTGCATGTATGGACAGAAAAGGAAGTAGCATGAATCCGGTTCCTTACAAGACATGCATTAGTGATGATCAACCTAGGAGCACAACGACAACCATTCACAAGATAAAAAGAAAAGAAAGTTCCCAGCCAGTTTAAGGTGGACATGATGGTTATCCAGATGAATTATAGTCTCAGCAGTTGCATTTGCATATTTTTAACCTTAATTTGTTAGAAATTCCTCCTACACTTTCACAGAGATACAGTAGTTCAGCATCCTGTGAAAATACTCCAGAGAACACATAACACAGAGAGAGAGTTTTTGTAAAGCTACAAAAGTTTATTAGATAGAGTTTGCTTAAGCATTACACATTCACACATGCACACACACTTACGTACATTTTCCCCACTGTGAACTGGTGAACTTCACAAGGGGGTTGGGAGAGACAAGATGCCAAAATCTGATAGTAACATGCACAGATGATGAAGTCTCTCAAAATGAGGTCCCTTACAGCTTTCCTTTAATTCTTCCATCACACATTCCATTCCATGTCAACCCAGCCTTTTGTTGACAGTTATATGACCTGTTGCATGGCATTTCTTATCTCTAGGGGCTGGTCTTCAGACCTGGTCTGGGGGCTTTCTTGCTTTTCTTCCCCCTTTGCACATCCTGAATTTTCACTGGGTTCAAATTCTGTTCATATACTTCTCCCAGTATTTTATTTCTTGTAACAAGTTTTCTGTAGCTGAACATGTTGTGCTTATTTGATTAGTTTATGATTCCATCTATTCTCCAGAAAATGTAACCATGTTTAGAAGGTGACATGACCCAAGCCAATACAAATATTGTACAGGATTTTGCTGCTATGTAAAAACAATTGCAACCAGAAATCGCTGTATTCTTGTCTTTGTAGTCCAGTGGGTTACATATGAAATTGCTCCTTATTGCACTGCTTCTTTTTATTAAATAAAGGGCATACTAGTAAATATATTCAATATGGATCAACAGGCTTCACATTTGGGTTTGCAGGAACAAATGCGATCAACCTGCATTCTGAACCCTTCAAAATAGAAATAGCAGTTGAAGAATGAATTTTCTAGCTGAATGCATCTCACAAGCATTATAATCTACTGCTGTGTTCAAAAAGAGACAAATATACAGGATCTTCGGAAGCTACCACTATAATCTTCTGTTTAAGAGATGGGAACACTTGGCTTATCAACCAAAAAGCATATTTTGGTCTATCAAGATACATGGCATGGACACAAACACCCTTACAGCCAGCAACACTAACAATTAAACACCCTCAACACTTTTAGAAAAATGAAAGCATTTTAAATATAACAAATAGCACTTATTTTTTCCCCAGACTGAATGACAATATGTCTAGCTTAAAAGGGCTATTGGGGAAAATGAAATACAATTGTATATTTATTCCATTTTCTTTAAATGAAGGATTGAGGAATGCAGATTGTTATAGGCAAGTATGCACATTAAAATTGCGTATATTGTTTCTTACTGCACTTGCAGTTCTCAGTTATGTCTGCACAGATGTGGCTAAGCAGAAACAGAAAGAGGTGAGTTTATTTTAGTCTGAATGGGTGGAGTATGGCAAAAATGATCTGAATGTGGAACTAGCCAGAAAGAGTTACTTTGAATTTGTGGCTCAAAAAGGTTTCTTAGACAGTCAACTGGATTGCAACTAGTATTAATCTCCCATCTCTTTAAATCTTGGAATTTATTAGACATCATCTGCTGTTGTTGTTGTTGTTATTAATTACTGACCATGTTAAATCCTGGCAACTTCCTGCAATAAATGGAAATGGCTTATATAAAACACGAACACCATATGTGTTCTCAATGAAAAAAGCTATACTTTTATTAGTAGATCATATACTGAAGAGTGCAGGGCTAGGGGTGTCCATGGAGAGGGGTTCAAAAAAGTCAAGATGGCCTCTTCATGATCAAAACCCCATCCCTTCTTAATGCATGTCACATTTTTTCCTCTTTCTTTTCAAACTTAACACTTCAATCAATCAATCAATCAATCAATCAATCAATCAATTCTTTATTACGGTCACAGACCAGAGTTATAAATTCAATACTTTAAAATACATTAAAATACAAAATACATTAAATGAAATGAGCGAAGCTTAATAATGTATTTGCAATTGGTAGAGTCGTCAATGGGCAGTCAAAGTCTGCCTTATTTTGCAGACTGTATAGCAAAATTTAGCTACATTCAGGGAGACTAAATCATTCTGATCAGTTAGCAACATTTGGACATAAAAAGGATCAGAATTTCCTGGATATTTTATCAAATGAGGAGTTATTAAGTGGGTTCGTGAGTCCTTATAATATATACAGTATAACAGGATATGTGCTATAGTTTCAATAGCCCGTTGTCCACAGGGGCACAATCTCAGCTTGTATGGAACTTTTTTGTATCAGCCCTCCAAAACTGCTGTAGGGAGAGCATTACAGCGTGCCAAAGTTAATGCTCTCTGAAATTTGGAGACCGTTATGAGAGTTAGGTATCTCGCTGGCTTATAAGAAAAAACTTGATTGCCCAGAAAAACGTTTTTAGGCAAAGCAGACTGATCCTGCTGAATTTCCAGGTCTTTGACACGCTGCTTGAATTCACTAAGTGCACGCTCATAACCCATCATTAAGAAAGCCTCACTAGAGAAGCCGAGATGTTGTATTTTTTGTAGGATAGACCTGAGCCATACTGATTTGTAATTATCCTTGATAAGGAAAGAACCCAAACCTATAGGAAAAAACAGTAGTTTCAACCAATGTGCTATAATGCAAGTCCATGCACCTGTTTCAACTTTAGACAACTCTGCTTCCCTTCTTAATACTACATTTGGGATACAAGGGGCTACCTGAAATATGGCCCTTAAGAATTTGGATTGAACCCTTTCCAGGGGTGTAAAAGAAGGATATGGTCCTAACTGGGCACCAAAAAGTAATTGTATGTGAGCTTTGGCTGAATATAACTTCAGTGCTGCTGGAATAAACTGTGCTCCCCTGGAAAAATGGAAAGATTGGATTGCAGCCACAGTTTTTTGAGCGTTTTGTATAACATAGCTTTGGTACACTGCGTTTAGTGGAGCTATGGAAAACCATACCCAAAAATTTAAAGGATTTAACAAAAACTTTAACAATTTTTTGGCCGTTTATCCTCCAGATGTGCAATTTAGGTCTCTTTGCAAAGACCAAAATTTTTGTCTTGCTATAATTGATTTCGAGAGCTTCATCAGAGCAGTAGCTGGCCAGAGCACTCATAGCTCGTTTTAGTCCAATTTGAGATTGTGATAGTAGTACTATGTCGTCTGCATACATCAAAGTTGCGATATGCCTATTTGCCAGTTTTGGAGGATGATATCTTAATTGATTTATTTTGGCCACGAGTGGATTTATATACAGATTAAACAGCAGGAATCTCTCTTGTGTAGTACGCCTTGCATACTACAACAAACTTTGATTCTAGAATTCTTATAAAGATTATGTATGAGCAACAATAGCCTTCGATCAATAGTAGTGTGTATAAGCCTAGACCAAAGCCTTACTCTAGAGACCAGATCAAATGCAGAGCTAAAATCAATAAAAGCAGTATAGAGTGTTGAACCTGTTTTAGATGTATATTTTTCGGCCAGATGTTGAAGTATTAGGGCGTGTCCGTAGATAGAATATACGGACCTAAAACCTGCCTGCTCATCCGCCAATATATGCTTTGAGTCAATCCAGTCAACTAGTTTATTATATAAATGTCTGGCATAGAGCTTACTTATTATACTTAGCAGGCTAATGGGCCTATAGTTAGCAGGCAGGTCTCGACTGCCCTTTTTATAAATGGGGACAATAATGACTAGGCCTCAATTCTCTGGGATTTGTGCAGTACGATCAATATAAGTAAATAGGGAGGCTAGAACACTTTAAAATAACATTGATTGTTTTGGAGGCTTAACACATTTATTTTTTTGTTAAAAATGCAAAAGCACTCCATGCCCTAGAATGGAGAAAGAAAGAAATATGTCCAGGTCTTCTGCTGTCCTTGGATGGCCCAAAGCATTTTTAGAAGGAAATTGTGAGCCTTGGCCATAAAAAGATTGCCCTCTGTTATATATGGTGAAAGGCATCTTCATTTCTCCTGCCTGATATGAGATCTTCTTGAACAACAATACTGAAATAACATTTGGAATGAGGAAGGATGGCAGTTGGTTGGATACCCGCAGCAGGCTTTCCTCATTGCTGATCTCGTGGCCACTGAAGACAGTTGTATGTTTACTAAGTTTTATTAGGTTTTTAGGTATACAAAGCTAAAAGATAAAGATGAAACGGAAAAAGAAATACAAATTAAAAGAAAAGAAAAAGAAAAGTGCAGTAAAGAAAAAGAAAAAAAGAATAAAGAAAAAGACATACACAGAAATTAGATGACCTCCGATCCGTCTATGGTCATAAGAATAAAATAGATAGTTTGTTTTAATATGCTGGCTATTCATATAACATTCATATATTTTTCCTTGTCTATTATGTACTATTTATCTATAATCTAATCAACAAAAACTCCATATTTAGCTTTACTCCTCCTGCTTTTTGCAAATAGTCCATCAAAGATTTCCACTCATTAAAGAATAATAATTAAAATTTTCTTTTAGTAGGCAAATCAATTTGTCATTTTCTGCCATTTCTAGTAGTTTCAACATCCATTCCTGTATTGTTGGTACACTTTAATTTTCCCAAAACTATACATATATAGATATACCCAACTATACTATTATACTATGCATATAGAAATAAAAAGAAAAGGATTTTTCTATTTATACAACCCAGATTCCAAACAAAAAGAAAGAAAAAAAAAATTCTGATTTAATTCTTTTAAGTTATACCCAACCCTACTATTTTTGATCTCTCGCTATAATATTTCTTCAGATTTTGTTCTTTTATAACTTTTCTCACAAAATATCTTGACAGTTTCTTATCTCTAACGTAACGTGATTCAACTCTAAAAATTTTATCTATCTCAGAGTCCATGTCTTCTTCTTCTGTCTCTAAATGTTGAACTAAAGTATCAACTATATATTTTCTCATATTCTCATCTAATTTTTCCAGAGCTCCTATCAAACTCAAAATACATTCTTCTTCTCTCATTTCTGGTAATATAATAGCATCTAAATTATATTCCATAGTAATAGAATCTGATTTAATCTCCAATTTCTTAACCTGGCCTTGTGTCTCTTTAAGATCCCCTGGAAGAATATTTGCAATTTCTTTGACAGTCTGTATTTCATTTCTAAATTCTTTTTCTGAGTCTTCCTTCATCACTTCCATTTTCACTTCTATTTGTTGATCTAAAATATTGTCCATCTTTTTATCTATTTTTATATCAAAAGAAGTAATTAAGTCATCCATCCAGGTAACATTTAAAATATCCATCTTTTCCTCCAAGGCAGTAGTAAAATCATCTATTTTTGGAATCAGTGCTGTAATCGCATCCAATATTTTTCCCATATCTGATGTTGGTACTTCTGAAGGTGCAGCCATGGACTCCATTTCCTTATATCTATCCCTCTTCACTCTTGCAACCGCAGTAACCAGGTTGTATATATTATTCCTGTAAAGAGAAAAGAAAAATAACAAAAGACAAAGGAGAACCACTATAAACAATAAAAAAAGGGAAAAGGAGGGATAAAAAATTATTAGGGATTCAAAAGAAAAAAGGAGGGAAGAGAAGAAAAAAAAATCCAAATACAATAAAAAATAAAAAAATAAAAGTAATACTGCTTTTTCTTAATAGATATTGCATAAAAAAAAGGGCAAAATGTACTTTGGTAAAATCAACAATTCTCACATAAAAAAAAAATAAAAGATAAAAGTACAACGGGTAAGTCCTTTAGCTGTAGTCAAAATATCCTTGAAAATGTAATAACAATCCAGTTCTCAGGCAAGCTTATAATCACAAGTCCCAAAGAGGAGAGGGAGAGGAAGAGGAAAAAAAAAGAGAAGGGGGGGGGGGAATAGGAAAAAACCCCAACTCCAAATGTCTTCACTCTCCAAGATGAAAAGCAACAAGGAAGTCCACTAAAATCCCAAATAATAAGAAAATTCCCAAAACTGTTTAAAACAAAAATATTCCAAAAATACCCATTATAATCCAAATAATTTCCAAGCACATTACAGAGAAAAGAAGGAAAAAAAATACCATTTCAAAATGAAAAGCAGAAAGGCAATGAAATAAGATAAAAGGCAGACATTAACCCATTTGAATTCAAAATCCAGAGAGGAAAATAGATTAGCCTCACTTCAGTAAATAAGCCATTCGTTAATAGTCAATGTCACTCCATTTAACTTCCAAGTAAAGTCATTGTTCTTTAAGCTCCCACCGTTTCTCAAGTCGTCTTTAGCAAGAAAGTTACACAATCACCAGCAGCATCGGTCATGTCCATAGAAGGATCTTAGCAGATAATATGTAAAGTTAAAATAAACACAAATATAAAACAGTGACTAAAAGTGCTGAATTTAGGTGCTACTCATCTAAAAAGATTTCGCTGTTTTCTGTAGAGCAATAACGATGGTCCTTCCAGTCGCTTTCGTCGCTTCAATTTCCTTTTTCCCGTGGTGGAAAAACGGGAATTGGGAAAGAGCGACGATCCCAGCGACCCTTGTGGTTTATCTTCTGATCCCCTTCTCTTCAAAGGGGAGGTTTCAGCAGTTTTATTTCTTTAAAAACCGCTGCAAACAGGCAAACAGCTGAGCCGAGCCAGGAGCGCTCGGTTCAACGCACCGGCGTCTTCAGCACCCGGAAGCGCTCTCCAGACAGTTGTATGTTTACATTCTCTGCGTTTCTGCTGTCCTGTCTAGGTAATTCTCACGAGTTAGGCTGAGATTATCACCCCATCATGGAACCCTGATAACCAATAATACATTAGGTAAAGGTTCCCCCCGCACAGTTGTGCAGTCGTGTCTGACTCTACGGGCCGGTGCTCATCTCTGTTTGTTAGCCAAAGAGCCAGTGTTGTCCGAAGATGCTTCCACGGTCATGTGGCCAGCATGACACACGTGGAACGCACATTACCATCCCACCGAAGTGGTACCTATTAATCTACTTGTATTTTCATGCTTTCAAATTGCTAGGTTGGCAAGAGCTGGGGTGAATGCGGGAGCTCACTCCGTCACGCAGGGCTAGGGATTCGAACCTCCGAACTTGCGATCTTCTGATTGACAAGCCTGGCGTCTTACCCGCTGAGCATATCAGATTTGCAAATGTGCTGTTCAAGGAGCAAACAGTGCAAAATCTGGAAGAAAAAACAATCATTGTTAATTATCTATGACAAATAAGTTGACGGTGCTCTTTTGTGTGTGCGATGGTAATATTATGATAATTTCCTGCTGCCCCAAATGTACAAGTATAAGGCATTTATATTATAACAGTGAATGGAGGGCGCCTCCTTTAAGTTCTTTTTTGCTTGATAGCTTTTATTTTAGTCTTTGAGTAGGGAGATCGGACTTTTTCCCCCCTGGATGCTTGAAAAAATGTCAGGTTCTCAAATGCTTTGGTTTTGCTCAAGTGAGCTGAAATTAATGCCACTTTCATTCATTACAATTTTAGGTTCCAAAGGGAGACACACAACAATAGCCTCTTAAGGGCTCAGGTGCGGCAACAGATTTTGCCTCTGAGTAAGAAAGAAATGCTATTAAGCAAACAAGAGTTTTTCCACACTGGTAGTTAACTTAAACATTTGCATGTTTTGTAATGGTCATTAAAAGAAAATTCTCCCAAGTAAGCACTTTATGACTTCTCTACTCCTTTCCATTGGTTTGTTCACCTTATCAAGATATAGTTGTGCTTCCAACATGCAGAGCATTTGGCTAAGTGGTGTTAGGAACAGAATGCCGAAGCAGATGGATCTTGGCAGGTCCATCTCCTGAGGGTGGTGACATATGGCATTTGTTTAATCCCCATAGCTGATGAAGAATCACCACTCAAAAAGAACTATCTTTCTCATGTTGCATTTATTGGTTTCTCAGCATAACAAACAAACAAACAAACAAATATGGCATGTGGCATGCAAGAAGACCAGAGGCAAGAGAGAACCCTGGGTTTTCAGAAAGTGCCTCTTCTTGCTTAAGGCAGGCAGCTGTGGGTGTCTTTTTATTTTATTTAATTTATTCCCCGCCCATCTCCCATACAAGGGACTCTGGGCGGGTTACAATAATCAAGACTTAAAAATTTAAAATATTTAAAACCATACAAGTAGAAAATGTATAAAAATAAATAAAATATAAAATAAAATAAAATAGAATCCCAGATGGATTGGAGACCGTAGCATAGGTCTTATTGCTACGGGGCCAGCCAACCCCAGGAGGCACTACCACCTCCGTTGTCCCAGGCCAGGCGGCAGAGCCAGGTCTTAAGGGCCTTCCGAAAGGCCAGGAGTGAAGGGGCCAGTCTCACCTCCGGGGGCAAGATGTTCCATAAGGCGGGGGCTGTCGCAGAGAAAGCACGCCTCCTGGACCCCGCTAGATGGAGTTCTCTTGTTGAGGGGGTCCGAAGCATGCCTTCTCTGCACGCACGGGTGGGGTGGGCTGACGTTATCGGGACGAGACGGTCCCTCAGGTACCCTGGTCCTATGCCATATAGGGCTTTAAAGGTAATCACCAACACCTTGAATTGGACCTGGAAGCAAACTGGCAACCAATGCAGCTCGCGTAGCAGTGGTGTTACATGTGCCGATCTTATGGCACCCGTAACTGCTTGCGCCGCCGCATTCTGTACCAGCTGTAGCTTCCGGATACTCTTCAGGGGTAGCCCCATGTAGAGCGCATTACAGTAGTCTATGCGGGAGATGACAAGGGCATGAGTGACTGTTCGGAGGGCCTCCCGATCCAAGAAAGGGCATAACTGGCGCACAACTCGAAGTTGTGCAAAGGCCCTCCTGGCCACGACTGCCACCTGCTCTTCGAGCAGGAGTCGCGAGTCCAGGAGGACCCCCAGATTCCGCACTGGATCTGAGTGAGGTAGTGCAACCCCACCCAGAACCAAAGATGACAACTTCCCGGATCTAGGGGGGCCGTCAATCCACAGCCACTCCGTCTTACCAGGGTTCAGTTGAAGCCTGTTGTTCCCCATCCAGACCCCCACAGCCTCCAGACACTGAGATAGGGCATCGACCGCATCACCTACTTCACCCGGGATGGAGATGTATAACTGGGTATCATCAGCATATTGGTGATACCTCATCCCGTGGTGACGGATGATCTCGCCCAGCGGCTTCATGTAGATGTTGAATAGGAGAGGAGAGAGAACCGATCCCTGCGGCACCCCACAAGACAGGGGTCGCGGGTCAGCTCTCTCCTCCCCTATCAACACCGACTGGGAACAGCCCTGGAGGAAGGAGGTGAACCAGCGCAAAACCACGCCGCCCGCCCCCAACTCCCTGAGCCGCCCCAAGAGTATACCATGGTCGACGGTATCAAAAGCCGCTGAGAGATCTAAGAGAGCCAGGATGGACGCACTCCTTCCATCCCGCCCTCGCCAGAGATCATCCATAAGCGCGACCAATGCAGTCTCTGTCCCATATCCCGGCCTGAAACCTGACTGAAAAGGGTCCAGATAATCCGTTTCTTCCAGAATCCTCTGGAGTTGCAGCGCCACCACCTTCTCAACCACCTTTCCCAAAAAGGGAAGGTGGGAGACTGGGCGAAAATTGCCCAGAATAGTAGGGTCCAAAGACGGTTTTTTGAGGAGGGGGTGCACCAGCGCCTCCTTAAAGGCCGCCGGGAACCTCTAGATTTCTCCTCTAGATTTCCCCAAATCCTGGAAATAGAAATAGACTTTGGTCTGATGAATATGTGAAAGTGTGGTATAGAGCAGGGTTTTTCAACTTTGCAACTTTAAGATGTGTGGACTTAACTCCCAGAATTCCACAGCCAGCATGCAGTGTCTACACATCTTAAAGTTGATAAGGTTGAGAAACACTGGTATAGAGAGTTGAGCCATTGATTAATGTTCCCTAAACTTACTACAACAGCTCTCCATGGTTTCCACCCTGAGTTCTTCCACCTGTATTTGGAATCTTTGCACTGCAGTCAGACTGCATGAAAGCACATGCTTTATTGTGTGTGGTAATGTCCCTTGGCCACCACCAATTACTCAGCTATTCAACAGGGTGGCTAATTTGAAACTTACATGCACCTCTGGTCCTTTCAGATCACCTTTATAGGAAAATATGTACAAGAAATACAGCTGACATCTCCAATGAAAGACTCTGAAGAGGACAAAGGGACAGTTATCATTTTGGTCTATGAGAAAAGCCCATGGAACATGGTCTACCATGTCAATGCCATTGACAGGATTTCATGATGGTTTTGCCATTTTTGCACTGGTGGAGCATCTTGACAAATAGAGTTCCCTTTGATGTATTGTCGAAGCCCGGAAGACCCACAACAGCCATAGAGTTCCCTTTGCTTCATAGGAGTGGCCTAGCCATGAGCAAGAGTAAGGGAGGAGTTTTTGGGTGCTGTTGTATTTCAAAAAATCAAGTTCTAAAAGTGAGGGAAGTCAAGCTACCTATTCCATAAACTCATAATTATGAACACAAATGCAGTAGTTTCTGGGATGCTGTTATTTAAAGCAAACAGTGGAATAAGTTGACTTTCTCCATACTGATGGAAGGTGCCAGATATTGTCCTCTTCCCCCAAAGCATAAATTTATTCTGAGCCGTTGATTGCTGGTGAGAAGAACAGTATGAATGCCCTTGTAACTAGCAATCTAATAAAACTATCATGTGTTCAAACCCAGTTGGGGGCAAAAAAGTTTTGATTGCAATTTTAATTCAGTATTTTTTAAACCTATTTGGCTCATCTTATCTTTGTTCCACTTATTGATTGTGCTCTTCCCTCTTTGCCATTAGAGGTCTCCCTTTGAATTTTGTAACTTTTTTCCTTTTAAAGATTCCCCCCTTTTTAGTTAGTTCACTCCCTTTTTATTTGCTTGATCTTTGTTGCTCCTCTTTTTTAAATCCCCTGCTTAGTGTTGTCTCAACAGACCCACCTCTTTTTTTCTTTAATGCTCTTTTGTTATACCACCACTGAAAACTTTTACTCATTGTTTTTTGATTCCCAAGTTCCCTTATTGGTAACTATCTCTTTTTTCCTCTAGTTTTGTCTGTCAGGTATCTGTGCAAGCTCACTTCACAGCTACCTCTTTCTTTCTATGTTCATCCATTTTCTTCTTTCTACATTAGGATAAGTCAATCTCTCATCTCCATCTCTGAGTTGATGCTCTGAATATATGTGATATTCAGCTGGGCATCCAGTTTGACTAAGCTGAGGACATGAGGGGGTGATCAACATCTGAAAAATTGTAAAAAGGAAGGAGAAGTGAACATGGCTACAGTCCAAGTGGCACCACTTTGTAAGGATACAGATCAAAATAGTTCCCATGTGTAATTTAGCAAAGTAGTGGCACTTAGATTGGGCAGAATTTAATACAGACTGTAGCATTTCATCATCCCTCTCTCTTACTCCCCAAACTCACTATTACCAGAACTGAATTTCTTCAAAGAGAATAGAGTTTGTGTAATTCTTAAAAAGTTAACTTTAGAACAAGTCAGATTATATTTCCCTTAGCAGAGCCAAGAGGAACATTAAGATAATGCTAGACAAAGGTCAGAGAGTACCTAGTGGATTTAAAGAGCAGTTGTAAAATTGGTATTTTGGCTTAATTGACAGCCAAAGCAGCCATTCTAGAATATGTTAAACCAATTTTCTTTTCCACCCAATTATTGAAAATCAGTTGTGCTCAGTTAAATATGTAAGTAACGATAATCTAATCTTGATGTTTCAAAAGCATGAATCTTGAAAACTTGGCAGGAGACTGAACTAGCTACAATTTGTCAATATCAGAGAATTTATAGAAAAGCATGTTAGAAAATTAAAATGACTTCTTAGATTTAAATTTTTGAGATGCATACGGCTCATTTTCAAATTGAATTGATATAATGGATCTTGAATACAAATCCAGCAAGGTTAGATAAATGCTTGTGTGTTAGATGGCAACTCCAGCACATACTTTCCCTAAAAGTAAGTCCCATTAAATTAGTAGGATTTACTTCTAAGTAGGGGCATGGTGGCTCAGCGGGTAAGACGCCAGGCTTGTCGATTGGAAGATCACAAGTTCAGAGGTTCAAATCCCTAGCCCCGCGTGATGGAGCGAGCTCCCGCACTCGCCCCAGCTCTTGCCAACCTAGCAATTCAAAAGCATGCAAATGTGAATAGATACATAAGTACCACTTTGGTGGGTAGGTAACAGCGTTCCGTGCATGTCATACTGGCCACATGACCGTGGAAGCGTCTTTGGACAACGCTGGCTCTTTGGCTAAGAAATGGAGATGAGCACCGGCCCCTAGAGTCGGACACGACTGCACAAATGTGCAGGGGGAACCTTTACCTTTTTAGACAAGCAAAGAATTGCCCTTTTAACCCCCGGGAAAATTTATTAAAAGTATGAGCTAAATAGCAGAGAGGGGCTAACAGCAGAAACTTAACTATTAGGTATGTTTGAGTTCTGGAGAATTGCTGGGGACACTCAAAATAGCTGCAATTGTGTAACCAAAGAGGTGGAGCTTCCATTGTGTGATTGCAGCCACCATCTTGACTTTTTGTCCTCTCCTGAGGTTTGAGTTAGCTTGACCCAATGAACTATGGAGATAAGGGTAGGGAGATCTCTCTCTCCCTATCTCTCTTTCCATTTCTTTCTCCATCTATTTTATTTATATATGTAAATAACCCCCCCAACATTCTGAAAAGGCTTGTTCTTGTATACAATTGCATACAACTATCATGGTGACACCAAAGACATTGACATTAAAAAAACATTGAAAAACGTATATCCAAAATATGGAAACAGAGTAATCTGAATTATGAAAGGAGTCGGGCCAATTTACATTAACAGCTGCATAAATTTGAAGATGCATATACGGTTCATATGTTAGGATAGGGCGGGAATATAAATAGTTATGACTTTCACTGTGGATTATAAAAAAAGACAAAACTTTCCCATGCTTCGTTGAGTGTCAGGAATTGTTCAGCTTCAGCTTTGCCTGCAATAATCCATTTGATAACAATCCACTTAATAATAGTAAGTTAATAATTCACTTGAGCTGCTATTTTTTTTCCTCTGCTTTAGCTTTCTAACAGAACCTCCTGTATAGTAATATGCAGGAAGAGGTTTCCAACAGGCATATAAAAATCAAGACCAGATTTGTTTTGGTTGGGGGAAAAAGTTACATCTGTCTCTGGCAAATGGAGAAATCCATGGTTTTTGTATATCTAGGAGCAACGCAGATACAGGGTTTGAGCATTAAAAAAAAGTGGCTTGACATTTTCCTTGCCTGTCTGATTAGATTTTGTTCAGTCAATTTGTCCATATTTGCCTCTATTTCTCCTCTTTTTGCTATGCTGCTAGCACCTTCCCTGACTTGCTATGTATTTCTTAGTGTGTATTGTTAGTGTATTGTTCAGTGTGCTGTGATTTTTCAGAAAACCCAGGATAGACTTTTGTTGGTTACATGGGGAATGCCTTCCTTCCTCTCTCTTTCCCCTTTTGTTGTTTATTCGTTCAGTCGCTTCCGACTCTTCGTGACTTCATGGACCAGCCCACGCCAGAGCTTCCTGTCGGCCGTCGCCATCCCCAGCTCCCCCATGGTCGAGTCCGTCACCTCCAGAATATCATCCATCCATCTTGCCCTTGGTTGGCCCCTCTTCCTTTTGCCTTCCACTTTCCCTATCTTCAGCATCTTCTCCAGGGTATCCTGTCTTCTCATTATGTGGCCAAAGTACTTCAGGTTTGCCTTTAATATCATTCCCTCAAGTGAGCAGTATGGCTTTATTTCCTGGAGTATGGACTGGTGTGATCTTCTTGCAGTCCAAGGCACTCTCTGGATTCTCCTCCAACACCACAGTTCAAAAGCATCTATCTTCCTTCTCTTTCCCCTTGGCCTATGCCAGGGGTCGGCAAACTTTTTATGCCGGGAGCCATTTTGACATGCTCGTGCACATTTTGAAATGCTCGAGAGCCAGGGGGCGGGGTTTGCAGGCGGGGGCCAATCGCGTGGAAGGGGCCGAGGTTTGCGGGCAGGAGCCAATTGCGTGGAAGGGGGTGGGGTTTGGGGGCGGGATCCAATCGTGTGGAAGGGGCGGGGTTTGGGGGCGGGATCCAATCGCGTGGAAGGGCTGCGCTGCGCTTGGCCGGCCACCCCGGTCGTCGCTCACCTTCCATGGCCGGTCCTTGCGGGCTGCCGGCGACGCTCCCGTCCCCCTGCACCCCAGCTCTCCAAGGCCGGGGCCACCCTCTCTGCCGCTCGCTTCGACGGAGGAGGGACCGGCGTGCCTTGGGAGCTGCTGCTGGCGGCATGTCTGGGCGAGGCGCGCGGGTGGAGCTGCCCGTCTGGCACTTGGGCGCTCCCGAGCCTCTTCCCTTCTCCCTCGCCACGTTCGGGCGTTGAGGCCAGGCAAAGCCGGGCGGTCGCGCAGGTGTGAGGCGAGGAGTCCCGCTCCTGCGCCTACCGCCACATCTGTCCGTTCCCGGCCTCTCTCCCCATGTCCGGCGGGTGCCCATGCCAGAATCCCCGCGACCCGGAGGCAGCGACTGCTCGGAGGGCCCCAGCGAGAAGAGGCGCGTGATCCCCGGTGGATCCCTTCCAGGGGCCGCGGGGCTTCCCCGCTTTCCTCCCAAGGAGGCCTCGACGGCGCACCCTCCCGCCCCATCAATCCCCCCACCCCGCCGTTGGGCGTCAGAGGCTGAAAGGATGTGGCAGGAATGGCCCTGGAAAGCGGGGCCTGCGGAGCGCCACCTTTGGGGAGGAGGGTCCAGCCGGCGAGCAATGGCGGCGCCGGAGTTTTCGCCAGAGTGGCTGGCGCGCTGGCTGGCCGAGGCATCCAGGCGCTGGGCAAGGGCGCGGGCCCGGGACGCGAGCAACCCGCCTTGGCGCTCCTGGAGAAGCGGCCGCGGGAGGCCCCATCAATCCCCCCACCCCGCCGTTCGGCGTCCTCTCCCCCCCAGCTACCCCGAGCCCTGCGGCGGCTGCTTTTCTCTCCCCACAGACAGCGCAGGGTTTCCAGGGGAGGAGCACCTGGCAATTAAGCGATAGGGAAGGAGGAACGAAATGGGGCGTGTGGCTTGTGTGTAGCGATTCCGCCCATCCCGCGAGGTTTCTCCAACTTGAATGGCCTTCTGTCATTAAGGGCAGCTTCTCCCTTTAACGCAAGACTGAAACTGCGCTTTTCCGGCCTTCCTTTTTCAAAGAGGGAGAAGTGCGGGGGGAGGGTTAAGCAGATTTTAAAATGCACTCGCTCAGTAAGCGACTGCCGTTTGCGCTGCAAGCTGGCCTCCCAGGTGGGAAAGGGGGCGGCATTAACGCGACACAGACCGGGGATAGGCCGGACTCGGTCCCGATGTAACCCCGCCGTTAGGTCTCAAAAGCATCTGCTCGGCCCAGCAGCAACTTGTCCGCTGCAAGCAGAACTCCGGCTGGCCTCCTTCCAGAGGACCCGCCCACCCGCGCTGTCTGTGGGGAGAGAAAAGCAGCCACCGCACAGGCCCGCTTAAAAAACAACCACCCCGAAACCGCTTTCGAGCCGCCTCTCCGGAGGGTCCCTGCGGTCCCGCTGGGTGCACCCCCCCCCGCTGTTCGGCGTCCTCTCCCCCCGCTAACCCGAGCCCTGCGGTGGCCGGGGGAGCCAAGCCAGGCTCCATTCCGGTGGGGCGACTGTAGCGACCGGAGGTGGCCAAGGGGAGAGCAGGTGGCTCTTCGCCCTCAGCGCGCCGCTGGGCCCCGCTGCACCCCCGCCTGGCTCGGCTTCCCCCGGCCGCCGCAGGGCTCGGGTTAGCGAGGGGGAGAGGACGCCGAATGGCGGGGTGGGGGGATTGATGGGGCGGGAGGATGCACCTGGCGGGCCTCCCGCGGCCACTTCTCCAGGAGCGCCAAGGCGGGTTGCTCGCGTCCCGGGCCCGCGCCCTTGCCCAGCGCCTGGATGCCTCGGCCAGCCAGCGCACCAGCCGCTCCGGCGAAAACTCCGGCGCCGCCATTGCTCGCCGGCTGGACCCTCCTCCCCAAAGGTGGCGCTCCGCAGGCCCCGCTTTCCAGGGCCGTTCCTGCCACATCCTTTCAGCCTCTGATGCCCAACGGCGGGGTGGGGGGATTGATGGGGCGGGAGGGTGCGCCGTCGAGGCCTCCTTGGGAGGAAAGTGGGGAAGCCCCGCGGCCCCTGGAAGGGATCCACCGGGGATCACGTGCCTCTTCTCGCTGGGGCCCTCCGAGCAGTCGCTGCCTCCGGGTCGTGGGGATTCTGGCATGGGCACCCGCCGGACATGGGGAGAGAGGCCGGGAACGGACGGATGTGGCGGTAGGCGCAGGAGCGGGACTCCTCACCTCGCCCCTGCGCGACCGCCCAGCTTTGCCTGGCCTCAACGCCCGAACGTGGCGAGGGAGAAGGGAAGAGGCTCGGGAGCGCCCAAGTGCCAGACGGGCAGCTCCGCCCGCGCGCCTCACCCAGACATGCCGCCAGCAGCAGCTCCCAAGGCACGCCGGTCCCTCCTCTGTCGAAGGGAGCGGCAGAGAGCCCCGCGGGCTGTGCGCGAGGTGTGGGTGGCTGCGGGTGGCCCCGGCCTTGGAGAGCGAGAGCGAGAGCGCGTAAGAGCGTAAGAGTTTGGGGGCAGGATCCAATCGCATGGAAGGGGCGGGGGTGAGTTCAGCTGCGGAAGAGCCACACTCAAGGGGCCAAAGAGCCGCATGTGGCTCGCGAGCCGCCATTTCTGACCCTTGGCCTATGCTTATTGAGATCAAACGTCATCATACTCCTTCCTGCAATTGTATGATTGGCATCCACGGGTGACTCTTTTGCTCAGATGCTTTTTGACTTCATTTGGCTTGAACAAGATGCCAATGAAGAAGTAGCAGCACCCCACCCTACTCCACAGCCCAGCTGCATTTTGTCAAGTTTACATTGTTAGCATCTTATTGGGATCAACTTCAGATGCTATTGAGAAGTTATTTGGCACCGCCCCTTTGCGATGGGATGCTAGATGAAAAACAAGGCATCAGAAATGAAATCAACGTCTTAGGCTTGT
Organism: Charina bottae; assembly: GCA_023362775.1. Lineage (NCBI taxonomy): Eukaryota > Metazoa > Chordata > Lepidosauria > Squamata > Charinaidae > Charina > Charina bottae. Next base: position 8,237,136 of record JALMGJ010000019.1, read on the forward strand.
GAGTTTTAGTAAACCTAAAATGATGAATGAAAACGCAGTAAATTTAGCTGAGCAGAAGCAGCTCCCTGGCTCAAGACACACACAGAGAGAGATAAAGATGAGTGCTTTGCCAAAAATGCTTTATGACAGCTGTGAAATGAGAGAAAAGAAAACCACAGCAAGTGGATTTGAAGGGGCACAACTTGGTAAACACCAGTCAGTTTTCCAACAGGTGCAGTGGAGACAAAAACGTTCATCATCTGCTACCGCACACCACAAGTTCCAGCAAGGATAGGTCCAGCCTAGAGAAAGAAGGCCAGATACTCTTGCCAATGGAACTTGAGTCATTCCACTGTCAAGTAGTCATCCCGGATCTGGCATTGACTTCAGAGGAAGACCAACAAAGGGACACAGTATCTAGCTTAGCCTTCAAAGTAACATGGAGGAGGTGCTTAATGATTCCCTAATGATGCTGCCGAGTCTGAAGCAGGGATAGACCTGATCCTCAATCTTGCTTCCTTTCATTTGCTTCTAATACTAGAGCAGAGCCTTATTCCTGCCATTTGTTATCATGGTGCTTGAGCATTATTATTTTTTTAAGCCCCTCCCAAATCAAATATTGGTGGGTACCTTATAACAGTGGTAAGCAAACATGCACATTCAGTTTTCCAACCTCAAGAGTACACTTTTTCCTTGCTGGTAGATTTAGTTCCTCTCTTTCTTTGTTACCATATATTCTGTGGAAGCCATGAAAGGACCCGGCGTGGTATTTAGCTGTAGCTTCCTGAAAATTCCAACTTACAGATTGGTTGGTTGGTTGAATACAGCATGTTTCTAGCTTTTCTGCTTGTAAAAAGATGATCAAATGCCTATTTTCGAAGGCAGGACTTTTCCGACCTCAAATGGCAGAGGACCGGCTGCATAAGGTTTCCTTTCAGTCAGCAGGGTAGCATCTCACGAAGCCATATATTTTAGGCAGAATAAAAGCAATTATGCAAAAAGGTTAACTTGCATAATTTATACAGGTTGCGGAACCCAGCTTTTCATAGCTTGAATGTCTATTTGTTCATTTTAAAAGTACTTAGTACGTGGAGCCCTAATGCAGTGCTAAAAATAAAGCCATCCGAATTCCAAAATATCACCTTGGCTATTCTGAACTGTCCCTATTTTCTTGCCAGGACTTGTTTGCAATGGAGGAGGAATAATCAAATGCTACAACTCTGGAATATGGTTATCTAATTGCTGTTTCAAAAGCATGGTGAGAATACAAATTTCCTGTGCAGAATGTCAAAAGGGAAGTTATCAAAGGGAGCCTTCCCTTTTTCAGAACAAAGAAACAATAAGCCAATTTGTAAGCATTCATTTTTAAAGAACATTCGGTTTCTTGTTAGTTAAAAAAAAACCCACACAAAACAAACGCAAAACAAAACAAAGCAGGAGTGTGGATTTAATGCAGCACCATGAATCTGTCTACATAAAATAAGAGCTGGAAGGACAGAAAGATTGTATTGCCTATAAAATCCACTTAGGATGCATCATAGATTCATTCAAAATATTTATGATGCCATTGTAAGAAATGTATTTGTTTTTAAGGATCGGAAAATGACAAGACTCACTTTGTCTCTGGAATGATGAGGTCTGCCAGATTTAGGCTCGCAAGCCTCGGCTTGCTTTCATTTGCAAGTTTATGCATTTCCTCCTGTTGCAGTTCATATGTACAGTACGTTTTATGCTGGCTGCAGTTATTGACCAGTTGAAATCTCTGTCCTGGAGTTGTCGCTGTTTAAAGTAAATGACCTGGCAGTCCTGTATGATTCTTTGGACTAATATATTCAAGGATGCAAGTGTTTGTTCAGTTTGATGGTGCTCTGGATCAACAGATTATAATTTGAACACAAAATCAACCCTCACCTTTTCCTTTCATCAGTCCTGACATCCCAACTGACTAATAACTAAGAAAAAAAAATAACAATGTCTCCTTATCTTCTATTAGCTTGATCCAACAAGGCTTTAACCACATTTAACTTCCTTGATTAAAAAAAATAAAATATCTAGCACAAGAATGAAAGTACTAAACTTCATCAACTTGCTAGTGGGGAGTTGCATATGGATAGGATTGTTGCTGCTTACTTTCCTTTTGAGATGGTAGTACCTGATTTGTACGTTGTGTCCTCCATATTTTCAAATGTATTTTCTTGGCTCCATAATGTCATTTAAAGGGCATGATTATCCAACCCACTAATCTGGTTGAATTTATATTGTACTTTGTACATATTTGTGCTAGACCTTCAAAGAGGGGGAGGGGAGGGGGAGGACTCTGAGTTGGGCTCAAAGTTTGATGACTTCATTAGTTGAAAATGACTTAGGACAAACATTCCTGTTACAACCCATATGTCCCATAAGGTAAAGGTAAAGGTTTTCCCCTGCACAGTCGTGTCCGACTCTAGGGGGCAGTGCTCATCTTCGTTTCTTAGCCGAAGAGCCAGCCATGTTCGAAGACGCTTCTGCAGTCATGTGGCCGGCATGATGTGTGTGGAACACTGTTGTGTATGTCTCATACACAACAGTAATAAAGAAATATTTTAGTGCCATTCTTATTGGTGCTAAATTTCTTCCGCTGGAGCACTGTGCTTTAATAATAAAAAGTTACACTTCATTCATGGATCATCAAACAATTTAACCCAGAATTGTCATTTGAGGCAATAACGACCAGGCTCAAATTATCCTACTTCATACACATTATGTGAAGACCTAGCTCTCTGGAGAAGGCTATAATGCTGGGAAGAGTAGAAGCAAAGAGAAGAAAAGGACAACCAGCACAAGGTGGATGGACTCAAGAACAGCAGCGATGAGTGCACCATTGGAAGACCTGAAGGGCCAGATCTGGGGACAGATCCTGTCACAGTCAACACTGACTTGATGGCACATAATCAATCAACATTTCATTATGCAAGGGAACCAAAGGTTTACACTGCATTTTTTTTTTACTTCCTAGTGCAATTTATAACCCGAAGGCTTCCTGGCGGTCTTCCAACAAAGGACTGACAAAGTCTGAGCCACCTTTGTTTCTTTTGTGATCAGCTAAGGCTCCTTAGGTACTACCACATTAGCTATAAAGGTTCTGCCTATGGTCTGAGATTAGTAATAAATATTAGTTAGCTAATTGTCAGCTTTTGTATATATTTTGAAAAGCTACTGTTGATTCCTGAACTTTTCTTTGCTTGGTTCTTTATGATCAGTTGGTCTAGCTGGTATGCGCCAGACTTACTTACCTGGTTTTAAAACATTAAAAGGAGCTCTGGAAAAGAGCTGTTGTGTCTCGGTATAGCAAGTCACAGCTTGAATTCCATGTATACAAATTAAGACTTTCCACTTTAATCACATGGAACGTGGCAGGCCTACCTCCGAACTATATCAAAGAGCGGGTGTTGGACAGCTTCTGGCAGTTTGATGTCTCTCACAGGGAATGCTTTGAAGGGAATAAGAAATGTGATACTTTCTCTTTTACCATAAAGGGGATATGGGTATCTGCATAAGAGCAGTGACAGATTTTATTTTCTTGGGCTCCAAGATCACCGCAGACGGTGACTGCAGCCATGAGATTAAAAGACGCTTGCTCCTTGGGAGGAAAGCTATGGCAAACCTAGACAGCATATTTAAAACCAGAGACATCACCTTGCTGACAAAGGTCCATATAATTAAAGCTATGGTTTTCCCAGTAGTAATGTATGGCTGTGAGAATTGGACCATAAGGAAGGCTGAGCGCCGAAGAATTGATGCTTTCGAACTGTGGTGCTGGAGAAGACTCTTGAGAGTCCCTTGGACTGCAAGGAGGTCAAACCAGTCAATCCTAAAGGAAATCAACCCTGCCTGCTCATTGGAAGGACAGATGCTGAAGCTGAAGCTCAAATACTTTGGCCACCTAATGTGAAGAGAGGACTCACTGGGAAAGACCCTGATGCTGGGAAAGACTGAAGGCAAAAGGAGAAGGGGACGGCAGAAGATGAGATGCTTAGATAGCATCACCGATGTAATGAACATGAATTTTGTCAGAGTGCGCACCGTGGGGCGGCCTGCTCCTTTTTCCAAGACACCAGTGATCCACGTTCTATGCAGTAAATAGACACTCAAGCAGAGATTAGATAAAATAGCCTATTTACTTTATATACATACGTAGTCCAAAATACATCCAACAGCAGTAACAAATGATACAGCAAGATGATGAAATACAGCGATGAGAAGTTTCAACAGCAACGAGAAGAAAGAACACCAGACTTCTCTGCTTATATACAGTACATAAACTGACCAATCACATTATAGGTCACTCTCATCATCTGCCACACCCAACTAAACTATTAGCACCTGTAGTATGAGTCATACACTGCCACATCATCCCTACAACAATGGCTGCTAATTGGGTGACTTGCAGAATAATTCCCCTCTCACCTAGATATCAAGCCTCTCCAGTATAATTTATCTATCTGTAAATTCCTGGGTATATACAACCCCCAACAAATTTGAGTAAACTCCGGGAGACAGTGGAGGACAGGAAGGCCTGGCGTGCTATGGTCCATGAGGTCACGAAGAGTCGGAGACGACTAAACGACTGAACAACAACAACAACAACAACAACAAGAGGGAAAGTGGCAATTATTGGTCATGACTGAAGGCACAGCTCCTCTTATGCATTAGGCATATCTTGTTCATTTTAGCTGTTGGTTGCTCCACGGGTAAAAGAATTTCACCAGCAGATGCCTATGCTATGTTAATTGGAGAATAGTCACTATTCAATTATTCTGGTAACTACAAATAAAATTAGAATCCATGCAACTATTTTTGTTAGGGTTTTAGCTGACCTCGTTCCAAAACAAGGTGTAGTATCTTTAAACATTATGGTTAGGGCCAAACCCATGGAAGCAGAAAGTGATTTCATTCACACATCAATGCTAGGCTTAATAAGCCATATTTGTCTGGTTTACACATCAAACTAAGTCATAATCCAGGTTTCCTAAATCACAAAAGTTGGCTTCGTGCAACATGCTGTACTAATACTAAACAATAGAAACTACAGACCACGTGCTCCTCCATTGTCCTTTTTATAAAGAGCTTAGGAGTAAATTAATATTACCTTTGACCAAGAAATATCCTAGGCGGCAAGATATAGATTATATGCAAATGTTACTTATAGATGAAGATCCAACTGTTACGGCACAAGTAGCCAAATTCTGTTCAGCTGCTATAAAGATACACCAGACTATGATAGGAAAAATGTAGTAATGTACTCTTGTAATGTTTTTAATAATTTTAAAAGGTATATATATATATATATATATATATATATATATATATATATATATACATACATACATACATACACACACATACAAAATCATATTTTATATATGATATTTTACTTTTTATAAACACTTATATCTGATAGAATATTAGTCATGACTAATATTAAGAGCATATTTAAATTTGATTAAGGGGCTCACCCACATTGTGATCTGAATGTATTTTAATGTTTAATTGGAACATGTAATTTAACTTATAATTTTAAAACTATTTTAAATCAGATGGTGCATATTGTAAGGTTCAATGAGTATACCTTTGTAGAATTGTATCTTGTACTGGTCAGTGACCGTAATAAACTAGAATGAATGAATGAATACTAAACAAAATCGAGAATAGTTAACACAATCTGTGCTAAGCAGTCAAAGCTTCTGCAGTGGTGTAGTACGACTTGTTGTCTTTTCAGTACGAACTTCAGCACTGGGTTAAGTTTCTCTGGGGTTCAAGACTAGTGTTTAGAACAGGGGTGGGGAACCTTTTGTCTGCCAAGGGCCATTTGGATATTTATAACCGGGGACCGGGGGCAGGGTTTCTGGGATTTCCACGGACCGGGGGCCGGAGTTTGCGGGCAGGAGCCAATCAAAAGCACTGGGGGGCGGGGTTTGTGGGTGGGAGCCAATCGCGTGGAAGGGGTGGGGTTTGCGGGCGGGAGCCCCGCGGGCCATATATGGCCCACGGGCCTGACATTGCCCGCCCCTGGTTTAGAAGATGGAAGAGGGTTTTCACCGTGGAAAGGACACTTGAAACGTTTCTGGATATTCCTGCTTTTAGACCTGCATAACAATCATTCTCTTCCATCTTTGGGAAGGCTACAGTTCTATGTGATACTGGTTTCACATGCAAATATTCCCAGGTTCTATTTTGGAGATCTTCAGGTAGAGATGGAAAAAAAATCTTCTAGACAACTTGGAGGCAGCCCACTATTCAGTGGAAGTGGCACGGAGTAAAAGTCTGGTTCAGGTCTTGAAATTATCAATTTCTCAAGGCTCTGTTGAAGGAAAACCTTACTTTCTACCCACTTCTAATTAAAGGTAGAGGTAAAGGTTCCCCCCACACATTTGTGCAGTCGTGTCCAACTCTAGGGGCTGGTGCTCATCTCCATTTGTTAGCCGAAGAGCCAGCGTTGTCCAAAGACGCTTCCATAGTCATGTGGCCGCATGATGCGCGTGGAACGCTGCTACCTACCCACTGAAGTGGTACCTATTCATCTACTTGCATTTGCATGCTTTCGAATTGCTAGGTTGGCAAGAGCTGGGATGAGTGCAGGAGCTCACTCCGTCACGCGGGGCTAGGGATTCGAACCTCCGAACTTGCGATCTTCCGATCGACAAGCCTGGCGTCTTACCCACTGAGTCACCACGCCCCTTAATTAGCATTTGTTAAATATAAGAACCTACTGTACATCGTGAATTTACACAAACCTTCCAGTTTTGCACTTGACCCCCCTTTCCGTAATAACTTCATGAAATTATTCTAATTTCCAGCCTTGGTCTTGAGCTAATTTCTCCCTTTAGAAACCCCAGTTTTAGATCTATTGCTTTTTCCCAGGTAGGCATCCCTCTTCATGCTGTTGTAATCTCTCTAGCCTAATGATCCCACTGATGTATGGTTGCCCTGCCTGCATTAATATTATAAGTGTCAATGAGGACTTGTAGTCACAGGGTTCAGCTAACAGCAGCTCTGGCATCCCCACGGTGAGCAGTTATCACAAGACTCTCTTTCCTGCATCTTTCTGCTTGAATGGGCACCAAGAATACAACTATTGTGGGGAATAGGATGCACGCAGAGCTCTCCCATTTTGTGAAATGGTCTGATGGGAGGGCTATGAGTAAGCCATTCCCTAATGGCAAGAACTGATCCTGTTATACCCTTTGCCAGAAACTCATAAATATCCCTGACCTCTTCTGCAACCTGATGGGTTTCCTGATTTCCTCCTACCAGGATGCTAAATTTCTTTTGCCAGAGTTCTGGCTGACCTGAGAGAGAGTTTGCAAGGATGATAACCCTTATCCGTGCAGGACCTCTAGCACAAGTTTTATCAGGATCTCTAGGGGTGTGGAGGGAAAGGTGAAGAACGATCTGTGATGGGGTGGCCGAAAAGGAACAGCTTGAAGAAGTCCTACTTCTGTTTGTTCTTGCTGGGGTGATGTTAGAGACGTACCCAGTGCATGACCGACCTTTTTACACAGTATGCAACTTTGGAGACTGGAAAGGTTGCAGGCTTCTGGCCTCTTTGCACTGCCTTGCACTGAACTCATCACATATTAACTCGGCACATGTAACACCTCTGCTACGCGAGCTGCATTGGTTGCCAGTTTGCTTCCGGGTCCAATTCAAGGTGTTGCTGATTACCTTTAAAGCCCTATATAGCATAGGACCAGGGTACCTGAGGGACCGTCTCGTCCCGATAACGTCAGCCCGCCCCACCCGTGCGTGCAGAGGGGGCATGCTTCGGACCCCCTCAACAAGAGAATTCCATCTAGCGGGGTCCAGGAGGCGTGCCTTCTCTGCGACAGCCCCCGCCTTATGGAACTTCTTGCCCCCGGAGGTGAGACTGGCCCCTTCACTCCTGGCCTTTCGGAAGGCCCTTAAGACCTGGCTCTGCCGCCTGGCCTGGGACAACGGAGGTGGTAGTGCCTCCTGGGGTTGGCTGGCCCCGTAGCAATAAGACCTATGCTACGGTCCCCAATCCATCTTGGATTCTATTTTATTTTATTTTATATCTGGATTTATTTTTATACATCTTCTACTTTGTATGGTTTTAAATATTTTAAATTTTTAAGTCTTAATTATTGTAACCCGCCCAGAGTCCCTTGTATGGGAGATGGGCGGGGAATAAATTAAATAAATAATAATAATAATAATAATAATAATAATAATAATAATATTCTATATAATATCCTATATATCCTATATCCTTATATCCTATATAAGGGATTTGATAAAAAAAAAGCAGAACCTTTTTTATTATTAGAAACAGGCTTAAAAGTAACTCCTCCTGAACCTAATGGGATGTGTTTGTAGATAAATGTATTCTAAAGCTCAGATAGGGAATGTAGCTAATTCTGCCAATAGAATACAATAATAAACCCTTTGATGAAGCAATGTACTTGAGAAATAAATTCACTTTTCACCAAGCCGATGTATTTGTAGATTTCGACTGTATTGTGCTTGCAAATAACGTTTATTTCTGTGGTGGAAATATGCAAGAGTTCATTTTCATAAAACATGACTAGGCATGTATTGAAGATTTAAAGTGCATTCATCTGCTATTTTTCTATATAAATATTCATTGGTTTAGTGTTCTCAGGTGCTGGAATTTTAATCTGCATTCAGATAGAGGTGCTTTAATCAGTGAGTTCATAAAAATCTAACTTTTTCCCCTATAAAAATATAGTAAGGTATAACAGAGGGCCTCTAGAGCTTAAAAGGAAAAAAAAAGATATAAAACAGGTAAACTGCATTTTGAAGGGGCAAAAATAGAAGGCTGATGAGATGCTGCACCATAATATCAATATTCTATTAAAAATAAATCTCTCCCTCTGATGCCAAAATGTCTCAAACAACCTGTTACTTTACTGCAGTTTTCAGAGATGACTGATAATGGGTGAAAAATATATAAAAATAAACAAGCCCATAGCATCTGTTTACTGCATATTATTGAAAACTGTCTGGATTCTTCAGAACAATTTCCACAATTACATATCTGGTATTACACTACTTGTGGCCGGGAGCAGCAGGAGGGGAAAAGGGGTAAAAAATATGGCAGCTGCAGCCATGTGATTGAAGCCCCACCCCTTTTTAAGTTGCATCACATGGTTGCAGCTGCCATCTTTTTTTTTTTTGATCCTGTAGGGCGAGGAACTCCAGCAAAGGAGATCGTTACCTTGTCGTGGTGCTGGAGCTTGAGCACTTCAATGAAACCATGAGCTAAACCGTGAAGGGACACCCAAGACGGGAAGGTCGTGGCAGAGAGGTCAGACTAAATATGATCCCTGGGGAAGGTAATGGCAACCCACCCCAGTATTCTTGCCGTGAAAACTAAATGTACCAGTACAACCAGAGATATGTCGGTATGCTACTGGGGAGAAACAGAGGATATGTTCAACTAGCCCCAGATGTGATGACGCAGCTAGCTCAAAGCCGAAAGGGCGGCTAGTGGCCGACGGTGCTGGTGGTGAACGACGAATCCGATGTTCTAAAGATCAACACACCATAGGAACCTGGAATGTAAGATCTATGAGCCAGGGCAAATTGGATGTGGTTATTGGTGAGATGTCAAGATTAAATATAGACATTTTAGGTGTCAAGTGAACTGAAATGGACTGGAATGGGCCACTTCACATCAGATGACCACCAGATCTACTACTGTGGACAAGAGGACCACAGAAGAAATGGAGTAGCCTTCATAATTAATAATAAAGTGGCTAAAGCAGTGCTTGGATACAATCCAAAAAACGATAGAATGATCTCAATTCGAATTCAGGGTAAGCCATTTAACATCACAGTGATCCAAATATACGCCCCAACCACAGATGCTGAAGAAGCAGAAGTAGATCAGTTCTATGAGGATCTGCAGCACCTACTGGATAATACACCAAAAAGAGATGTTATTTTCATTACAGGAGACTGGAATGCTAAGGTGGGTAGTCAGACGACACCTGGAATTACAGGCAAGCATGGTCTGGGAGAACAAAATGAAGCAGGACATAGGCTGATAGAATTTTGCCAAGACAACTCACTGTGCATAACAAACACTCTCTTCCAACAACCTAAAAGACGACTTTATACATGGACTTCACCAGATGGTCGACACCGAAATCAGATTGACTACATCCTTTGCAGCCAAAGGTGGCGGACATCTATACAGTCGGTAAAAACAAGACCTGGAGCTGACTGTAGTTCAGATCACGAACTTCTTATTGCAAAATTTAGAATTAGACTAAAGAGAATAGGGAAGACCCACAGATCAGTTCGATACGAGCTTACTAATATTCCTAAGGAATATGCAGTGGAGGTGAAGAATAGATTTAAGGGACTAGATTTAGTAGATAGGGTCCCGGAAGAACTATGGACAGAAGTTTGCAACATTGTTCAGGAGGCGGCAACAAAAAACGTCCCAAAGAAAAAGAAAACCAAGAAGGCAAGATGGCTGTCTGCTGAGACACTGGAAGTAGCCCAAGAAATAAGGAAAGCAAAAGGCAACAGTGATAGGGGGAGATAAGGTAAAGGTAAAGGTTCCCACCGCACAGTTGTGCAGTCGTGTCCGACTCTAGGGGCCGGTGCTCATCTCCGTTTGTTAGCCGAAGAGCCAGCACTGTCCAAAGACGCTTCCGCGGTTATGTGGCCGCATGACACGCGCGGAACGCTGTTACCTACCCACCGAAGTGGTACCTATTAATCTACTTGCATTTGCATGCTTTCGAATTGCTAGGTTGGCAAGAGCTGGAGCTAGTGCGGGAGCTCACTCCGCACGCAGGGCTAGGGATTCGCCCAATTAAATGCAAAATTCCAGAGGTTAGCCAGAAGAGATAAGGAATTATTTTTAAACAAGCAATGTGCGGAAGTGGAAGAAGACAATCGAATAGGAAGGACAAGAGACCTCTTCCAGAAAATTAGAAACATCGGAGGTAAATTCCAGGCAAAAATGGGTATGATCAAAAACAAAGATGGTAAGGACCTAACAGAAGCAGAAGAGATCAAGAAGAGGTGGCAAGATTATGCGGAAGACCTGTATAGGAAGGATAATAATATTGGAGATAGCTTTGACGGTGTGGTCAGTGAGTTAGAGCCAGACATCCTGAAGAGTGAGGTTGAATGCGCCTTAAGAAGCATTGCTAATAACAAGGCAGCAGGAGACGACGGTATCCCAGCTGAACTGTTTAAAATCTTGCAAGATGATGCTGTCAAGGTGATGCAGGCCATATGCCAGCAAATTTGGAAAACACAAGAATGGCCATCAGATTGGAAAAAATCAACTTATATCCCCATACCAAAAAAGGGAAGCACTAAAGAATGTTCAAACTATCGAACAATGGCACTTATTTCACATGCCAGTAAGGTAATGCTCAAGATCTTGCAAGGTAGACTCCAGCAATTCATGGAGCGAGAATTGCCAGATGTACAAGCTGGGTTTAGAAAAGGCAGAGGAACTAGAGACCAAATTGCCAATATCCGCTGGATAATGGAGAAAGCCAGGGAGTTTCAGAAAAACATCTATTTTTGTTTTATTGACTATTCTAAAGCCTTTGACTGTGTGGATCATAACAAATTGTGGCAAGTTCTTGGTGGTATGGGGATACCAAGTCATCTTGTCTGCCTCCTGAGGAATCTGTATAACGACCAAGTAGCAACAGTAAGAACAGAGCACGGAACAACGGACTGGTTTAAGATTGGGAAAGGAGTACGGCAGGGCTGTATACTCTCACCCTGCCTATTCAACCTGTACGCAGAACACATCATGCAACGTGCTGGGCTTGAGGAATCCAAGGCTGGAGTTAAAATCGCTGGAAGAAACATTAACAATCTTAGATATGCAGATGATACCACTTTGATGGCTGAAAGCGAGGAGGAGTTGAGGAGCCTTATGACGAAGGTGAAAGAAGAAAGTGCAAAAGCTGGGTTGCAGTTAAACCTCAAAAAAACCAAGATTATGGCAACCAGCTTGATTGATAACTGGCAAATAGAGGGAGAAAAAGTGGAGGCAGTGACAGACTTTGTATTTCTAGGCGCAAAGATTACTGCAGATGCTGACTGCAGCCAGGAAATCAGAAGACGTCTACTTCTTGGGAGGAGAGCAATGGCAAATCTTGATAAAATAGTTAAGAGCAGAGACATCACATTGACAACAAAGGTCCGCATAGTTAAAGCAATGGTATTCCCTGTAGTAACCTATGGCTGTGAGAGCTGGACCATAAGGAAGGCTGAGCGAAGGAAGATAGATGCTTTTGAACTGTGGTGTTGGAGGAAAATTCTGAGAGTGCCTTGGACTGCAAGAAGATCAAACCAGTCCATACTCCAGGAAATAAAGCCAGACTGCTCACTTGAGGGAATGATATTAAAGGCAAAACTGAAGTACTTTGGCCACATAATGAGAAGACAGGATACCCTGGAGAAGAAGCTGATGCTAGGGAAAGTGGAAGGCAAAAGGAAGAGGGGCCGACCAAGAGCAAGATGGATGGATGATATTCTGGAGGTGACAGACTCAACCATGGGGGAGCTGGGGATGGCGACGGCCGACAGGAAGCTCTGGCGTGGGCTGGTCCATGAAGTCACGAAGAGTCAGAAGCGACTGAATGAATAAACAACAAAAAAGGGCGAGGAATTGTAAATTGGGAGGGAGATTGAGAAGAAGAGAAACAAAGGAAGCATGTTATAGAAGGATTCTCCTTTGCTTTGTCTTTGACCAATCACATTCCTTTGGCACCATTCTGCCTACAGGTTTTAAAAAAGGTTTATTAAGGCTTGGGCTGTGAGTAATTCATTTATTTTCTATAATTCTACTCAGAAGTTCTCTGAGCTGAACAGAGAGTGGTAGAAAAAAATTAAAATTTCCAGAAATATTAAGGAAAAACAGCAACAAAGAGAACAAATGCAATAGATAAATAAAAAAAAAATGTACAGGAAAGATATAAAATTTAGAAAATCCATTATTCCAAGGTAGAGACAAAACAACTTTATTAGATTTATATCCTGCCCAGAGCTTCCTAGTGTTTTGTCTGTGTGTGTTGAACAGTATTTCCCATTTTCAGCAGGTTTGGGTATTTGTTGAAAAACCTATTTGTTCTTTCCCTCCTTTATCTTTTCAGTCCTCGGCTTTATTTTCCAAGAGGGCTATTAAATCTAACTGGCTATTGTAGCCTCCATGATTTTGTCCATGACATCACCATTGTACATCGGACGTGATAAATTCATAGATACCAAACAACAACAACAAAAAATGGAAGTTGCCTCATGGTGATGAGGCTGAGGAGAAAGAAAGAAACAGAACAATAAAAGGCTTGCCTGCCTCACAGCATGCCCCTTGCCAACGTTTTTGGTTGAATCTTAATAGTGCACACTTCTGCACATTTCTGCATGATTGCCATATCTCAGAGCTTCAACTCTACTAAAAGCTTTCTAACTTATTTTCAGTGATAGGACCCACTCTAATGAGTAGAAATAAGCTTAATTCTCGTAACTACATGTGTCCATGTAGTTTTCTGGGCAACAGTATGGAAGTAAGTTTGCCATTGCTTTTTTTAGACTTCCCTGTTTAGCCTAACAGCTCTGGAATTATAATGTAGGAGTAGCCTTGCTGGATCAGGCCAAGTCCTATCTTAGGAGAACGTTCTGTTTCTCACAGAGACCAATCAGATGCTTTCTATTGTTCCCCTATATCTAGCATTTTGAGGCATGATGTTCTCAGCCCTTGAGTTCACAAGACGGGGTAGTAGAAGGGCTGACACAGCCTGACAGGGGTGGGGAAGGCCTCCTGGAATCATCCTCTCTAGCTGATTGATGACACCAATATCGGTGGTGGTAGAGAGGTGGACAGCAGATCTGCTTCTCAAGAGTTTTATTGGATGAGTTTTTTTCCTGTGATAGAAGGAAAGAGAAGAAGAGGATGACCAGCAGCAAGGTAAATGGAGTCAATTACAGTGGCAATGAGTACATCCTTTGAAAACCTGACAGATCCTCCTGGAGAAAATATAATCTATGTGGTCGCTAAGAATCAACCCTGACTTGATGGCACACAATCAATCAATTATTCCTGTGCACCTTAATGATGTGTATTGCAAAAACCCTTTAGACCCAGGTCCCTCTTGACTGGAACCAGCTGGGATAGATCTACTGAGGAGGTATTTGTTTGATACTTAATACTTCCTTCAACTAGGAAAATACTGCCTGCCTTGAAGATGGAGGTGGAATACATCATTAGATCCCTCACTCTTATCTATGGGCTGGTTTCAAGTTTACTATTTATGGACAGGCTGGGGTATGGCATGGAGATGGCACTGGTTGCCTTACTCTAGCTCCCCCTCTTACTTTTTTAAGCTAAAAAGATCCAAAAGTTTGAGTCTGTTCTTCTAAAACAAGATGTTTGAGCCCCTCTGATTCCACAGTGGTCCCCAATTCTGATATTAACCAGGCCCGGTCCGGCTTGCCTTCCAAGTCTAGACAAGATCAGCCAGATGCCATCACCTCCTGAGTCAAGGAGAGGGACTAACTTGATCTAATTGCTATTGAATCTGATTGGATTGTGCTAGGAGTCCTTTCCAGCCAGGGTGCAGCAGATAGCAATGCTGCCTTCCCATTTTTTGAGTGATGCGGATCTTAACTGTCAACGGGATAAATAAATGATGAAATAGAGTAGCAGGTCCTCTCGCTGAGTCCCCCCCCCCCAGGACTTGCAGCACGGCTCTGACCTGCTTTAAAAAGAAAAGGGCAAGAGAGAGATGGTCAACCTTTCAGTTTTAGGAGGATTCCCTGTAAAAGGCACCACGTTTGAGATTGGTGGGAGCGAGGTAAGAAAAGCCATGCTTACACAGCTTTGGCTGGATTTTATATTAGCCATGCGGTAACCTGAGCATTCATCAAATACAGAAAATCATATAGGCACAATTGCTGACTAAGCTAGTTGCCTTGACAGCCTTGTTAGTAACGGCTACATTATTTGACAATTCTGCACTATTTAACTACTTAGATATAAAACAGGGCATGTTGTCCTGGCAAAGTCATTGTATTGCAAGCCACTTTTCAAACTCTGATTCATAAATCAGCAAAGGTTCCCCACCTCCTCCTCCTCCCAGCTGGGATCATTGTGTTTAAAAGTGAGCAGCTTTATTGCCTTTTCTTCTTTACTGCCATGCTTTGCTCCTAAATGGGGGGAATGCAGAATTAATACATTTTAACATGTCCCTACACTTCATCTTTTTAAATTTTGTTTGAAAGTGCTTAATTAAAATTGTCCCAAGGATAATTCTGTTAAAGCGAGGATGGCAGGAAATGTATTTTATTGTTGTTCAGCGGGGAGGAAAAAAAAAGAGGAGCAGTGATAGAGATGAGACATTCTTTCCTTGGTAAGCTTCATGGAGATTTTATTGACTTTTATGGAAGTTGCCATCTGGACAGAGCTATGAAAAATGCAACATGGTTCAGAGTCTCCACTGCTTAGTGGAGAAGTTCATGGGTTTAGACTGATAGTATCTGTCCCCATTTGGTGAGACATTAGTGACCATTTGCTGCTCAGTGTCTCCAATTATGAGCTCTATGATTGTTCTGTGACTTCTGTCATTGACACAACTCATTCCCCAGCTCAAAGAATTTCTAGATACAGTAACAGTAGTTTGATGATTCATGCTCTAATAAACCTGTGGTTGAATATTATTATTATTATTATTATTATTATTATTATTATTATTTCTATTTACACACAGTCTACTGTATTTATTATTATTATTATTATTATTATTATTATTATTATTATTTACAGCAGTGTTTCTCAAAAGTACCAGATCTGGTCAGAACTATCCTGTAGACCAGTGTTTCTCAACCTCAGCAACTTTAAGATGTGTGGACTTTAAATCCCAGAATTCCCCAGCCAGCCATGGTAGCTTGGGAATTCTGCGATTTGAAGTCTACAGATCTTAAAAGTTGCTGAGGTTGAGAAACACTGGTCTACAGGATAGTTCTGACCAGATCTGGTACTTTTGATGATCAGTCCTTCCCAAGAATCTAGGAGAGCTAAGAGTACTGTCATAATATATGCGCTGTTCCAAATAATGCAACTGCTTATAATTGATGAGTTGAGATTCTGTCCATTCCTATTGGGTCCAAAGACTTTTCTAGATCTTTTGGTATGGCACCAACTGCATCAGCCACAATGACTTTCTTTTTCTACATTTGCTCAATCTCTATTTGAAGGTCTTTATATTTCCCTAGTTTTTCTAGATGCTGATGCTAAGGATGATCCTTGGCCAATCAGTCTGACAAACAGAAGTACAAAGGCTAGACAAACAAAGCAGCAAATAAAATATATAATCTATTCTCAAACTATAGGATGTAAGGACTATAGAAGACTATATATAGACTATATATAGAAGGGGCGTGGTGGCTCAGCGGGTAAGATGCCAGGCTTGTCAATTAGAAGATCGCAAGTTTGGAGGTTCAAATCCCTAGCCCCGTGTGATGGAGTGAGCTCCCACACTAGCCCCAGCTCTTGCCAACCTAGCAATTCGAAAGCATGCAAATGCAAGTAGATAAATAGGTACCACTTCGGTGGGTAGGTAACAGAGTTCCACGCGCGTCATGCGGCCACATGACTGCGGAAGCATCTTTGGACAACGCTGGCTCTTCGGCTAACAAACGGAGATGAGCACCAGCCCCTAGAGTCGGACACGACTGCACAAATGTGCGGGGGGAACCTTTACCTTTTTAAGGACTATAAGAGCTATCTACAATATATCCCCTGGCTGAGACCTAATATCAAATCAAATTGTTGTTAATACTGCCATAAAACAAAATAAAATGTCATTTGCCATTGGGGCACATTTAGAATCATTTAAGTAATAAAAATGAATAAACTCATTGTTGGTTGTTGCAAAGCGAACAAAAGGGACAAATGACAGTCTAGAGGACGTTGTAGATCTGTTTAGCACCCTGGTGTGCCAGATGGCAGCTAAGAGTGGACTTTCATACCTGAGGTCTAGCTAATGAATGGGTCATTTTGGTCTGGAGGTCTGACAAAAGAAGTGAGTTATATACCTCATCTCCTAACTGGTAGATCTTTTAGGAGAGAAGAGATTGGAATGGCATGTAGTAAGTGTCAACTACAGTTGAGTGTAATAAAACAGGGCCCACATCTTCAACTGCCTGGGACCCGGGGGGGGGGGGGAACATTCCAGCTAGTGGATCTTTCAGGATCCACCATCAACTAAGGGAAGAACATCTAGTCTAGCTCAAGAAAAATCATTATGGTGACTCAGGAGTTGATAATAATTGGGTTGGAGCTATAGGAAAGCTTGGATCATTTAAGCTGCCTTACACCAAGGCTGACTGCATATTACTTCTCTGAATTGGGAAGCTTCTCTTTTAAGATCTCACCAACTTGGTTTCTAACTCAGTGAATGCAGGGCTCCCATTAAAAAGGTATATTTATTTTATATTTATTTTAATTACATATTTATGATGATGGCTTGAGTAAACTCCGGGAGACAGTGGGGGACAGGAAGGTCTGGCGTGCTATGGTCCATGAGGTCACGAAGAGTCGGACATGACTAAAAGACTGAACTATTGGCTTGTTTTCATCAACTAATGATGATGGTATTATATGTTATTTTAATTGTTTGTTTTTTGTAAACCGCCCAGAGTCCCCTTTGGGGGAGATGGGGCGGTGATATAAATTGAATTATAAATAAATAAATAAATAAATAAATAAATAAATAAATATTGGTTGGATTCTTACACTCTGTTATGCACATGGTGCCTTTGAAGATGGTTTAAATAGCCAGTTATCTGAACATATGAGAGCCAGTTTGGTGTAGTGGTTATGGCACCAGGCTAGAATCTGGGAGTCTGTGAGTTCTAGTCCTGCCTTAGGCAGGAATTCAGCTGGGTCATGGGCCAGTCCCTCTCTCTGAGCCCTGGGAAGGAGGCAATGGCAAACTACTTCTGAAATCTTGCCAAGAAAACTGCAGGGACTTGTCCAGGCAGCCACCAGGAGTCAACACTTACTCAAAGGCACAATGTCTGTCTGTCTGTCTGTCTGTCTGTCTGTCTGTCTGTCTGTCTGTCTGTCTGTCTGTCTCTCTCTCTCTCTCTCTCTCTCTCATCATCTACTGTATCTACTGTATCTATCAGAATATGGCCAGAGATTTCTTTT
The DNA here is from genome assembly GCA_023362775.1 of Charina bottae. Taxonomy (NCBI): domain Eukaryota; kingdom Metazoa; phylum Chordata; class Lepidosauria; order Squamata; family Charinaidae; genus Charina; species Charina bottae. The sequence goes on from JALMGJ010000019.1 coordinate 8,255,329, forward strand.
GGCATGCTCTCCCATTTACTGAGAGACATCCGGCTCCGTATGCTCACAGGAAGCTCACCTCATACAAAATCATCTTCAGAGCCTTTCTCCATGTGCCTGTCCATCTGAGCGATGCTGTCATTGAGAATCATGAAAGCTTTTTCTAGGGTTACCTTAGAAAGGGGCTATACTAGGAGGACAGCCCCATTTTGTCCATGGTGGCAAAAAATCAGACACATCCGATTAAGCTCACAAAAGCCTTATGCCTTTTAATAAAATTTGTTGGAAAAAGTGTGACCAGACTCCTGATTCTTTTGCTTATTGGGACGGCAAACATCTGGATGACCATGAGATGGCAACAAGCACTCTTTATTTATTTTATTTAATCAATTTATATAGCTACCCATCTGAACAAGTGACTCTGGGTGGCGAGCAATGTTAAATACTTTCACCTCATGGCTGTCTGGATTTTTGTAGCCCCTATTTTTTCAGGCTGTTTGGGCAGGTATTTTAAAACACCATCTTTGATCCTTGGGATGGGTGAAGTTTTTGAAGGGAGAGGGGGACAAAATGGTGGTTTGGATCCCTGGATGCATTTGATGTATGATGTATAGTTTTCTCTTCTTTTGGCTTTTTCTTTTAAATGGAAGAACCTGGTCATTCCTTACATGGCTGGCGTGTCTGAAAAGATAAAAAGGATATTTGGCAAACACCACATACCTGTATATTTCAAACCCACCAACACACTGAGACAGAGGCTTGTACACCCCAAAGATCAAACTCCAAAACACAAGAAAAGCAATTTAGTGTATGCAGTTCAGTGCAGTGAGGAGTGCTCTGAGCTCTACATTGGAGAAACCAAACAACCTTTGTACAGGAGGATGGCCCAACACAGGAGGAGCAACACCACAGGACCAGAGTCAGCAGTTTACCTTCATCTAAAGGAAAAAGGACACTCATTTGAGGACATTAATGTTCACATTTTAGACAGGGAAGATAGGTGGTTTGAGAGAGGGGTCAAGGAATCCATTTATGCCAACTTGGAAAATCCTTCCTTGAATAGAGGTGGGGGCCTCAGGCACAAACTCTCCCCCATCTTCCTCCCCGTTTTGTCTTCTGTACCTAGGAAGATTAAGACCATTTCAGAAGCTCAACAGCAGCATGGTGATTTTAACAACCCTCCTTTAGATGATAAAAGGACTTAAAAATTACATCTCAATATAACCATGACCTAGCCCCAGGTGTAAGGTCACACAGCCACCCTAGAAACATATTTAAGGATTCCCTTACTAACTTTGCTCAGACTGAAGAAGCTTCTTGGATAAGGAGCAAAACGTTTCCACTGAGAAAATAGAAATCCAGTTGACATGATTCAAGCCACAGACTGTTCCACCTGGATGACTGAGAACCTTCATAGACTTCTTTTGGCTTGTTTTCATCATTATGAAATCAGTATGGCTCTTAAAGTCGTCTTAGATTCATAAATATTTTTATATTTAATCAAGAAAAATATACTATTGAGGGCAATCTGGCATGAAATATGCAGCCTTTTATCATGAAATAAGCAACAGCAGACCTGTGAAAAGCAAATATTCCCTATCGCCTTGATGGAGGTTGATAGCGTAGCTGTATTCTCTTTATTTATTACAGCCCACATTTTCTTTATAATAAATAAGCTGCATATTTCACATGATAATAACAATTCCTGTTGTGTTTATGATGTGACTTCCATTTATTCTGGGACTGCATCTGAGTTTGCCTGGAAGGCGGAGTCGTAGGATTTTAAAAGGATTCGAAGCATTTAATTTAGCCTTAATTGTGGCCGGATTGAAAAGGAAAGGCTTTTTTGTGAAGAGATGAGGAGGAGAAATAAGAATCGAGGACATCAGGAGGAAAGAGACATTAGGGGATGCCCTTAATCATTTCTTCACATCCTATTTCTCAGTTCCTGATTGTCCCTCCTGAAAATTTGCTTCCCATTCTGTTTCAACTGCAAAGTACTAGTTTTAGTTTGGAAAGCTAAAAATTGCACTTGTCTGCAGCACAACATGAAGTAAAGAAAAATCATTCATGGAAGGAATTCAGCATCTCTTATCTCTGTAACCTTTCATCACTAAAATGATGCCTTCTTGAATATGATTTTTTAAGCAGTACACAGTCTAGTTAACTTCTAATTACATTAGGAGTCTATTCAGGTATCCACTAATTCCTGGTTCTTCTGTCTCATGGAGTTAGGGAAACCTCACATTCATATTATTTGTATAATTAAGACCTTGTTTCACAACCATCCCTTTAAAATAGGACAGTTTATGTAAGGATTTCACCATCTGCAACCCCAGGAGACCCTGCCACGATCCAACTTGGAAACCGGCTAGATCACCTGTCAATTCTAAATATATGAATAGTTAATAAAGAAATCCTGCCTTGTTTCCAAGATGCTTCAGTCATCTTCTACCCATGCTGGGTAGGATGCTCTGTGAATATTTGAGAACAGTTCCTTGCTTGTTCTTTTCAAGTCTTTGACCACTATTGTATTTCTTCTTTAAAAAAGGTAAAGGTACCCCCCGCACATTTGTGCAGTCGTGTCCGACTCCAGGGGCCGGTGCTCATCTCCGTTGGTTAGCCGAAGAGCCAGCGTTGTCCGAAGACGCTTCCACAGTCATGTGGCCGGCATGATGCACGTGGAACGCTGTTACTCTGTCGTATAGGACTTAGCTAATCACAACTATGGCTGGGTCATATGAACAGGAACTTAGTGTGGCGGCAACCCAGCGGTGTGGTTAAGAGCCAGGTCTGGGCACCCCGAATTGAATCACTGAGAGAACTCACTCCTAGGGCTGGGGATCTGTGATGGCATTTGTGCTCCCATCAGTGCCAGCCCCTTGTTCTCCCAAGTGTGGCCGCATGACACGCGCGGAACGCTGTTTCTTCTTTAGGGCCACACTTATCCAAGAATCATTTGACATCTAGCCAGGTCCTTTGAAATATTTGCCTGTGTGGGCATAGAAGTTATTTAGAGGTGATGCCTACCTCCTATATTTTAGGAATCCAATTGTTTTAAAGATACCCCAGGTGAGTAACAAATATGAACTAGGCTGCCCTGGAAACAGAGAGACAGCAACCTCATCTTCAGAGCACTCCGCCAACTTAATCCACACTGAAATGTGAAATGAATGCTCCCTGCTGAGGACACGTGGCTAGAGTTTTTAGTGCTCTTAAGCCACTGAAACTCCTAAATTCCTGAAGCACTTTGGAAAATGAGATTCAGAGCATTTGGTTTCACCCCAAGAAAAAGGACTGACAATTCAAGGACAATCTGTGCATTTAATTTTTCCCTCTTCTGGCTCTTACCATTGTACTATCTAATCATTGATCTTGCATTGTCAGTTGCTACAACTAAGAGTGAATCCATCTCCCATCCATTGATCTATGGTCTCCTTCAGGGTAAGGCTGGTTTCCAGATTTGCACTCTCTTCATTTTTGGCACCTTTTCCCTGCTGTGCTGGTAGACTTGTTAAAGGAAATGATCTGCCTTTTTAAAATCACTGCTGTATCTGATAACCAGTTGTTGGATAAGAACAACCTTTTGGAATAAATGTAAACCAAATCATGCCCTTGAATGTGTGAGAACTGTCCTGTTATATAGGCCAGCATTCTCCTTACCTTAGGGAAAAGAATGCATTGAAGTAAGTGGGTAAAAAGTCAGCTTTAGGAGTAACCTGAATGGGCAATTTATATAATACTTCCTTATGTAATATTCAGGCTTCTAAACAGCTGCTCTTTGTTCTGAAACTTTGTAGTATAGATTTACCCTTAACTTTAATGAAAGTGGGGGGCACGGTGGCTCAGCCGTTAAGACACCAGGCTTGTCGATCGGAAGTTTGGAGGTTCGAGACCCGTGCGCCATGTGACGGAGTGAGCTCCCACACTCACCCCAGCTCTTGCCAACCTAGCAATTCGAAAGCACACAAATGCAAGTAGATGAATAGGCACCACTTCGGTGGGTAGGTAACAGCGTTCCGCATGCGTCATGCCGGGCACATGACCGCGGAAGCGTCTTTGGACAACGCTGGCTCTTCGGCTAACAAACGGAGATGAGCACCGGCCCCTAGAGTCGGACATGACTGTGTGGGGGAACCGTTACCTCTTTTTAATGAAAGGACACTGCATATAACAGTGTCTTCTCGCTCCAGAAAATTCCATATAGCAATGAATAGATTTCAGTTCCTGTATTGTTTCAGAGTGTAGTTCATTGTGGTGTTTTGCTAATTCTGATTCCTAAAATTTCAGAATTGGATGATACACAGTTTGTGCCAGCTTGCACTTTGTTTGCATGTTTCCTCTCCTCCTGCATGTCATTGATGGTTATCCTGCTATGAACCTTCTTACTTGTTTTGAAGTCCCCCCCCCCCCCCCGACACTGCTAGAAATTTGGCTAGGATAGGTGTAGCCCCTTCTGAGGAATGGGTGTGTGTTTGTTGCTGTCTGGTTCTGCCATCTTTGCTTCTTTTATTACTGTATTGTTTATATTACTTTAAAGTTTTTATGTTTTTGTGTGAACTGCCCAGAGTTGTTGGGAGTTGGGTGGTGTACAGAACAAATGAATGAATGAATGAATGAATGAGAAAGGATCTTCTTTGATATGGGCTCCAGGCTATGGAAAGTGATGATGATGATGATGATGATGATGATGATGATGATGATGATATGACGGCCCATCTCCCCCTCAAGGAGGGACTCTGGGCGGTTCACAACACAACATCATTAAAATACAATAAAAACAACCATAAAAATATAAATACAATAATGCATTTCACTGTTTAGGAAAATGACTAGTATGTATCTGTTGTATGGCCCACATGGCAGCTCAGGAAATTTGGAGCCAAGGACTAAATTGCTTTACCAAACCTGGCACTATACACACACCAGGCTTTTTAATGTTAAAAAAAATAAAATAAAATCTCCAAATCCATCTTGCTATAATCACCGTGTTTTTGTTTGTTTGTTTTCCCCAAGAAGGACAGACATGAATCAGATTTCATTCTTGCTCTTGCTAGGATTCAGAGTGGATTCTGTATTAACCCCTACTCTCCAATTCAACAAACTTCAACAAACCTCTTTTAACGTCTTTGGTTCTGGGGGAGAACACTTGGAAAACTTGGTTCTGGGACACATCGCTGAACTCTAGAACAATCTTGTGATAGTCAGTTGCAACAGCTTTTCCTAGATGCACATATAAAATAATTCACTCTAAGTAGCAACTATCGAAATGCGGCCTTGCCTATCATTTTTCCCTTTCCCTTCCCTGGTGTTTTCCTTAAGTAGGAAGCTTGGGAAGAAATGTATCACTTTTATTATCTGCAGTGCTTCAATTGGGTGTTGCAATTTGGTGAAGCTTTAATCAAGTCACAACACTGAAGCAGATTTGCAAATCCAATCAGATGGTTGCGCAGCAGTGCAAATTTGATATCTTATCTACTGCTTCTGGGGCTGTTTACAGACCATGTGCAATGCTGCAAGTGTACTTTCATATATGGAAAATGCTAAGAGGGGGTTGGATGGTGTGGTGAGCTCTGTGATACTGACAGGAGGATCTAGCCAATGAGTGTTGTCATCTCTCCAAATTCTTTACCTATCAGAGCTTTCCTGGGCTGATTTTTTTTCTTGCCTCTCAAGTTCTTTAAGGTGGTCACAAGCTTTAACTTTCCTTGTACTATTAATACCTCATAAAATCCTAACATGGAATGTTAGAGGCTTGGGTAATGTGTTAAAAAGACAAAGAGTGGAAGCACAATTAAGAAAGGAAAGAATAGATATATTTTTTTGGCAAGAAACGCATCAAAAAAAGGATGGAATTAATGAATTTAAGCTAAATTGGATTGATAAATATGAAAAATCGTATGGTACTTCAAAAGCAAGGGGAGTAGCAACATTTATTTCTAAAAGATGTGGGTTTATAATGGAAAAAAACGAAGAGAGATGATAAAGGAAGATATTTAATGGTACAAGGTAAAATAAGAGGTGAGGATATAACGTTAATAAATGTGTATGCACCGAATGAAAAACAGAGTGAGTTTTTTAGTATTGTAGTGAAGCAGGTTGAAAAAGAAAGTAAAGGGATGATTATATTAGCAGGAGATTGTAATATGGCAGTAGATAAGAAGTTGGATAAATCAACTGTAACATTAGAGGAGATGAAAAATAGAAAAACGGTGTTAAACAGATTGATGAAACAGATTAATTTAAAGGATATTTGGAGAAAATTGAAAGGTGAAGAAAAAGCATTTACATATTTTTCACAAGTACACAATACATATAAGAGAACAGATTATATATTCACTTCAAATAATGCGTTGAGAAAAATTATATTAATAGACCAATATCATTAATAAATCAAGATGTGAAGATATTTACAGCAATTATTGCAAAAAGATTGAATGAGTTTATAGGAAAATATATTAGAAATGATCAAAGCGGATTTATAAAAGGAAGACAAATGGCAGACTTAATGAGAAGGTTATTAAATGTAATTAATTATATAAAAGAAAAAGAGGTAAAAACCGGAGTAATAGCACTAGATATTTTTAAAGCCTTTGATTCAGTAGAATGGCCAACATTAAAAAATTTAGTTCAACAAATGGGATTCAGAAAAAAAATTCAACATATTATTACAAAATTATATGCAGGGAATAAAGCTTCAGTATTAGTTAATGATGGAAAAACAGAACAATTCAACCTAAGCCGAGGAACAAGACAAGGTTGCCCTTTATCTCCAATTTTATTTATATTAGTGATAGAATTATTAGCGAATGTGATAAGGAAAGATAAAGATATAGAAGGAATAGGACAAGGAGAAAAAGTAAAGATTAGTTTGTTTGCGGATGATACTATTTTAACTAAAGTAGAACCATTAGAAGCTTTAAGTAACATTCAGAAACATTTGGAAGATTTTGAAGAAGTAACAGGTCTGAAAATAAATTGGAATAAGTCTGAGATGATGTTAATAATAGTAGAGGAGAAATAGAAGAAATTAAAAAGAAATATAAGATTAAAGTTACAGAGAGTTTGGGGATAAATATAGCTAAACATTTACAAGATATAAAAACAGTGAATTTTGAGAAGTTGAAAGAAGAAATAAAAGAAAAAATATTTGGATATAAAAAATTGGAATTCTTATGGTTTGGGAGAGTAGTGCTATGTAAAATGAATATATTACCTAAAATATTTTTTTTATTTTGGATGCTACCAATAGAATTATCACAGGAGGAGTTAAAACAATGGCAAAATATTATAAATAATTTTTGTAATGGAGATAAAAAATCAAGGATAAATAAACAAATATGGTACATATCCCAGAAAGAAGGAGGATTAGGTATTCCAAATATTAATATGTATTATATAGCTAATCAAATGAGATATGTTCCTAATATGATATATGGATTAGAAAAATTGATTTGGGGTGAAATGGAGTTAGGGGAGATAAGAGATAAGGATTGTTTTCTTTTTATACAAAACAAAAAATGTTTTAGTGAAATAAAAAATCCAATAAGTAATGTTACTGTACAGTTTTGGCATAAAAATAAAAATATATTTAGTCCAGGAATATCACCACTGACTCAAATGGTGGAATTAGAAAAATTCCCAGAGAATCTTAGGGCAGGATTAATAAAAGATATGAAATGAGCTGGAGTATTAAGATTGAAAGATTGGTTAAGTAAAGTTTCTAGTAGAGAAGATATAAAGGAAATATTTAAACAGAGTACAGTATCTTGGTATAATGTATTGCAATTGGAGTCATGGACTAAGAATTGAGTAAAACAAAATGGGAACGTAGACAATTAACAAAATTTGAGGAATTAATAATACAGTTAAAGCAGAATGGTACAGACAAAGTAATAAAAGGGTTAATAAGTAAAATTTATAAAATAATGATAGAATGTAACTCAGCACAACAAGGAATGAAATTCAGTTGGGAGAGTGACTTAGGTATTAATATTACAGAAGAGGAATGGTCAAAGATGTGGACGCAAAGAATTATGAAAAATATGTCTGTTAGAATTAAAGAGAATTGCTATAAGACAGTTTGGAAATGGTATATGACTCCAATAACATCAAGCCACTATAATAAAAATAATTTAATAAATTGTTGGAGGTGTAAAAAAGAAATTGGGACTTACTTACATTTATGGTGGGAATGTGAAAAGATTAAAAAAATATGGGAAATTATCTTTTTGGAGAAGAGGGCTTATTAAGAATCAGTAATAATAAAAATGTATGATAATAAAATGTAAAGAGATAAGGAGAGTTACAAGTCCCACGGGTGATGCGTGCACGTAGAGATTAGGTTTATAAAGTTATATGTGTTATGTTTTAGTTGTTTGATTGATTTTTTTTTGTTATTATTGATTGTGTGTTTTGTTATTGTATTTTAAAAAATAAAAATTATTAAACAAAAAAAAAACTAATAAAATCCAATGACTAGAGGCAGGGACGTTACACCACCCATAAGGGAAATCAATGGCTTAGGGCTTTTGGATTTGGCATCCCAGAAAAGTATGTTGAAATACCAGAGCTCACCTTTAAATAGTTTTTTTAAAAAAAAAAAAAAAAAAAGCTTGATTAATTTTTTTTCAAGATATACATAAAAACTAAAAAGAATGAAACAAAAGAGCCTACAAAGAAAAAAAAACTAAAAAGGTGTGAAAATGCAAAACAAACTACTACAGAGCGACTTCCGACTTTCTACAACAGATATACATAAATCAATATCAATCTCTTACTCCAATTTGTACTGTAATAAGCATTATTTCTATAAAGCATTTGAATTCTCATTATAACATTCCCTTCTAAAACATTTCCCTCCCAATTAAGAAACATAAAAAAACCCTTCAGCACCTAATATACTAGCAAACAGTATCCTTCTTCACTATAATTTGCTCCTATCTGCCAACTAAACTAACAAAAAATAACCTAATTATATCTTATTGCTATTATTTGTTTATAAAAATATTGTCCAAAAATAAAAACAGTCATCTAAACCCTTAAAAAAATCATCCTAATAAACAACTTTAAACAATTATCAAAATAAAGCAAAGCATTTAAACTAAAACAAAATAACCTACCAACTTCTTATTACTGTTATATAATTTAAAAAGTAACATTATTAATACCTTTTCACCAAAAATATAAGAATTCTCCAAACAGCATAAATGTTTATCTAAACCTTTAAGAGACCATCCTGATAGACACATTTAGACTTTTAAATAGTTTTTTTGAAAGATTTCCTTTATTTGGTAGGACCATTGCTGCACCGGTTCTACAAAACGTAGGCTTTTTGTCAGACAATTAGGAGGCTGTTGTGTGGGAAGAATAGTTCAAAAATATGATGGAGAAACCCTTGAAATAATCCAGCAGAAACTTGGCAGGATTATTGCCTATTCCTGCAAGGTTGCTTCTCCCTGCTGCTTTCAACCCATTGTGCTCCCAAATGAAACAGCTGTAGATATTTTGATGCTTGTCCATCACGGTCCAAGGACAACCCGCCCCCCGCCAAACTGAATCTTAAATCTCGGAGCAGCTTGAATCAGATCAGTTGGTCCTTAAATCAAATACTTGAATTGAATCATGCCCTCTTTGAATCTCAAATCTCTAGTTTGGATTGAAGCAGAGTTGATTCACGTTGCATAACTGTCTGTGTCTGTACTTCATCGTGAATTTCCAAAAAGTTTCAGAACAGTTCAGATTTGGATTCGGTCCACTTTGATGGAACTGGGCTTCAATTCAGATGTCTCACACATTGTTTGGAATCAGCCCAGTTCAGTTAAGAACTTGGAATTTGGCCAAATCTGAAGCACGCTGGAGCGATTAGCTGGATTCTGTATATGCAATCTTGGTAGATAATACCTAGCAGAATCTAATCTAGGTTTACACAACTCTGTGCATTCCATTTTCAGGCTTTTATGTATAGAAATATTTATGGCTTTAATATCCTCCTCCATCTCTTCCTTGGCTCCTTGCTTGTCCAGTGTGAAGCAAAACTTTATGACATTTTCATTTGTTCTGTTTAAAATGCGACAACACTCTTCCTATTCAGTTATAAACTGCCTTGTTCATTTTATAATTATGGAAGAGACCACCATGACTATCTGGCTGAATTTTTCAAAGATATAACTACTGAGGATTACCCTAGTCCAGCCTTTCTCAATGTTTGGACCCTGGAGGAACCCTTGAAATATTTTTCAGGCCTCGGGGAACCCCTGCACAATCAGGCTCAAATATAGGCCAGAAGTTACAAAATTATTATATTAGGTTCATGGGTAGGCCTGTATATATGCATTAACAGTGTTCTTAAACTAAAAATAGAGAATGAAACTTACTTTTTTAATGTGAAGTTGCCTGAAATTGAAATAATTTTTTAAATAAATCGTGATCTCCCAGGGAACCCCTAGTGATGTCTCGCAGAACCCTAAGGTTCCATGGAACCTGGTTGAGAAACTCTGCCCTAGTCATTCTGCATGTAGTCTGCACAAATTCTGTTATGTTGCAAGCAGTATCTACACGCTAAAAAAAAAAGCTGGACCCAAAAACCTGGACACTACTTATACTTCTGTTTGTACATCCCAGCTTACTAGCTTGAAGCTAGGCATCATTTGTTTAAGAGATGTTCTGGGCTGCTGTTCAGCTGATGGATCAATGCATACAACCAGAGTCCTCTAAAAAGAAGAAGATTGCAAAAATGTCCAAACTCTAAGTATCAATAAACATTTACATGTGTGATCAAGCAACACTTTCACTGTTTGCTATTTTCTTAACAATTAATCATGGATGTTTTCCATGTGTAGTAGAGAGTCCTAGGTTCATAAGACTTTATCTTCTCCTACCTGGTTTATGAAAAGCTCAGAAGTGTCTATGTCTAACTTCACCACACAACTCAATCTTAAGCTGACGTTTAGTGGGTTATTTTATGTATTTAATTTATATCCCACCAAATCTTACAATTCACAGCAATTTGCAGTTATAAAAAAAAACCATTACAACCACAAATATAAACAATCATTAAAAAAAACATACCCCAGTTGAAACAATAACATATCCCTGTTTTATCTGAAACTAGCCGGTGTTCTGAATCTTTTTTTTTAAATTTACATGCTATACAAAATTAAGTAAAATTGTTGAAGTAAAATTAGATTAGTGCTGCACATAAAAGTGATCAAAACCATTATTACAATCAAGTCAATATTCAATAATTAACAAAGATGGCCAGTATAATAAGAATCATAAGTCAGAATAAACAATTCACAAGAGTTTCTTGTTCTATCCTTATTTAACAAGTTAGGCAAGAGCTAATACGTTAGCCGAAGAGCCAGCATTGTCTGAAAACGTTTCCACGGTCATGTGGCCGGCATGACGCATGCGGAATGCTGTTACCTTCCCACCAAAGTGGTACCTATTCATCTACTTGCATTTGCATGCTTTCAAATTGCTAGGTTGGCAAGAGCTGGGGCGAGTGCGGGAGCTCACTCCGTCACGCGGGGCTAGGGATTCGAACCTCCAAACTTGTGATCTTCCGATCGACAAGCCTGGCGTCTTACCCGCTGAGCCACCATGCCCCTATCTTAATATATTAAAGCTTTAGATTTAGAGAAACCCAAACTTCAGGTATGGTACAAATCCATGTCTACAGTTATAATCCATGAATGCTTTCCATGTTGAATTAAATTCTGTAGTAGACTTATTTTATAATATGAAGTTATTTTTGACACTGATGTAAACTCTTACTGTATAAGCGTTATCTCTCCATTGATCACAATTTTGATACATTTGCCTTCATGAAAATAAATATTTAATATTGAAGTGAGGGGCAATAAGTGTGTTTCCTGTGTTTATCCTGTACTTTTAGTATGTTGTTTGTGATGCAAACTATCTGGGAGTTCTCAATAGAAGTAGCCCAGCTATTAGATGATATAATTCTGTCTGCAATCCGAATTAGATAGCTGGTTTGATAGTATAGTTTAAAATTTGGGAGTGCCAATCCGCCTCATACTTTCACATCTTGTAAAATCTTAAACTCAATCCTCATTCTTTTATCTGACAATTTCAAATTAGTTCTTTGTTTTTGCCATTCATTTAATACAATATATTTCATTCTTATTGGAATAATTTGAAATTATTCATTTTTACTGCCCATATTCTTCCTAACCAGGACAAGTTTAACTTTCTCCACCTTAAAGTATCTGCCAGTATGTTTTGTGTTTCAAGTCTGTGAGTAATTTTTCTTAAATAAAGCTTTGTGATGTTGTTGTTAAATAAATTCCCAGGTACCCGATCATTTTAATAGCAATATTGAACCCTGTTATTTGCTGATTTTCTTTTTCAAGTAAATTCCATGTGATCATTTGAGTCTTGTTTTTATTACTAAGATACCCTGATACCAAATCATACTGCGCTATGAGTTCCATAATCAATTCTAGAGACTCTTTTGGATGACTGATTGTAAGTACAACTTGATCGGCAATAATTTTGTTTTCTTGATTTGCCAAAATAATACCTGAAATGTTATTTTCTTGTCATATTGTCTTTACCAATTCTTCTAATGTCAATAGTAATAGTAAATATAGTAAATAAACTATATTTTTGTGATAAATGTCCTTTTACTATTATTCCAGCTTCTTGTTCTATAAATGCTTTGTATCCAAAATTTTACTTCAGAGTCGTGTATATGAAAGGCCATTCCAGATTATCAAAGTCTTTTTCCACATCAAGAAAAACATAGCTGCTTTCTTGTTTTTCTGATTTATATTGTCAGTAGCATTCAAAATATATCTAATATTATCCCTCAGGCATATCTTTGCGATAAATCCAGTCTGATCAATATGTATTATATCAGTGAAAATATAACTTCTAAATCAGGTTAGGTTAAAAGTGAAAGCAGATACTTTGACTTGCCCAGCTACAGAAGGAGGTGAGATATTATGTTCAAAGCATTGAACTAAATAATGTCTGAAAAAGGCCATGGTGTTTAGTGCAAGAATGTCTATTGGGATAGTCTTAGTGGCTCAGTTGTTGAGCAATTCTTTTCTTTGTGGATGAGAAAAGAAGGAGAAGAATCCAAAAGTTAATTAATTATGAGAAGATTGGCCTCTAATGGAATATACAAGCCTCGATTCCTCAAACTTCCTCATTGAAGTCAGTGATGTCTTTTTTTTTTTAATCCACTCAATCATGTCCGATTCTTTGAGACTGCCTGGACAGGTCCCTGCAGTTTTTTTTTTTTAAATCATTTTATTTACATTCAACATAAAACATAAACAAAACACATAACACATAACAATGATCATATATAACACATAACAATGGTTACATTTATGTATATATATATTTACATTTGATTTTATATAATCATTTTTATTATATTTAATATAATGTATCCTTCTTCTCTTTTTTTTTTGTCTCTAATCTTTTCTCTCCTTTATCTTTCAATCTCTTCTAACCTATTCTCTCTCTATCTTTTCCTTTCCTTTCCCTTTCCTTTCCTTTTGTTTCTTCCTTTAACTCCTTTACTCTTTCCTCCACTCCCTTCTTCCTTTTTTATCCCTCTCTCTCTCTCTCTAATCTCTTCTCTCACTTACCTTACTCACTCTTTCTAACCCTCCCATCTCTCTCTTTTCCTTTCCTTTATCTTCCATTTTTATTCTTCCTTTTATCCCTTCATCCATTCCTTTCTTCTTCTTCTTCTTCTTCTTCTTCTTTTTTTTATTTTTATTGGACCTTCTCATTCTCTCTAATATCTTCTCTCATACTCCCTCTTTCTCTCTCTAACCTCTTCTCTCTCTTCTCTTCTGTTCTATCTTCTTTCCCTATCTTTCTTTCCCTTTTCACCCTTTCTATCCTCTTTTTCTTTCTAACCTAATCCTTTCTTTTTCTTCTTACTTTATATATATTTATCACTCTTTTTCTCCCTTTCCTTTCCTTTCCTTACATTATATTATTTATTTATTTATATATTTGTATCAAATTCAATCTTAAGTTTAAATCTTTGTTTTGTAATACATTTTCTTGGCAAGGTTTTTCAGAAGTGGTTTGCCCTTGCCTCCTTCCCAGGGCTGAGAGAGAGTGACTGGCCCAAGGTCACCCAGCTGGCTTTGTGCCTAAGGCAGGACTAGAATTTGTGGTGTCCCAGTTTTGAGCCTGGTGCCTTAACAACTGGCTCTCTCAATGATGTCTATCAATAGCAAATACTGCATCACCAAAAATAAGGTAGCTTTCCTCTCCTTCTCTCTATAGTTCTAGGGATACTGCCACATGAGGTCTTTCTAATAGTTCAAGTCTCACGATTTCAACAAGCTGGGAAAGCTGAATCCACTTATTTTACATTATTAATGTTCTTTCTTTCTACAGCTCTCTTCCTCCCAGAGCAGTTTACAGGAGAGAAATGAGCATAGAAACAAAACAGTCTTAAACATTTTCTTATTTATTTATTTAGAAAACTTATATGGCTGCCTGTCTTCTGCAGGAGAACCCTAGGCAGCTCACAACAACATTTTGTAAAATCAAAATAAAGATCACCCACAAAACCCCACAACATCATATATCCCATCACAGTGCCCCCACACCCCATCCGCTCTACATTACATTTACGCTTGTTGGACTCCTGTGAATCATAAATACAAAGTAAACCATAGTTTATAATGCACAGTGATGCATTAAAAACAACAACAGGAAGCAAATACACATGAAGTTCTTGAAGACAGTCGAAGCCTAAAAGAGCAGCTATCCCATAAATGTCTGGCAGAGGATCCTGACTTTAATCATTTTCCAAAGGAAGACAGCACAGGGGCCAGCCGCAGCTGAACGTATCTTAGCTAAGGCGCCGCATTGGAGTACTATCCCGACAAGGCTATCCTGGGCCCAGAATCACTGCATTTCTGGTGCACTTTAATGCACAAGTTGGATGGTATCGCAAAGGCAATTTCTGGATTGGTGAGAGTTTATTTGAAACGAGAGCAAAGCTACACCATTTGTCCTCCTTCGCAGTGTGGAAGCTCCATAGAGTTTGCAGGTATTTCCTTCCCCCATTTGCAGAAACTCACCTCATCCAGCCTAGGGTTCCTCTTCCTCATCATCCCACCCTAGATGTGCAATATCCCTTTCCTGCTGCCTTCTGTACTCTCCTATCCATAAGCTGGGGAAGAGTTGGAAGAGTTCTGCATGTTTCAGGATAGTGAAGATGGCCTCAGATTGGCTTGAGCAGGTTTGAGGGATGGCAATAGCACAGTGAAACCCTTCCGTGCCCAAGAAGTATTGAGAAATGTTATTACACCTGCCCAAGAAGTTTGCCCCCATTCCCAGAAGCTGAATTTGTGTAGAATTCTCAGTGGCTTGCACTCAATTCATTGATTAAATATAAATGTAAGCCTCCTCTTTTGTAACTCTTGTATTATTTGCATGGAAGATGGCCGTTCTTAATTGAAATGCCTTCCCTGTCTTGGGAAGGAAGTATTATTTTGTTTTTAGCCTCTCTGGGTATCTTTTTTCCAATTGCCTTGTAATCCTTGGTGCTGAATTCTACTGAACAGTGATTTACAGTTTATAAATGTCTCCCTTAATTCCACATTATTTAGAAATCAATACTTAATTTGAATTGATTATGTTTCTAGGCCTTTAGATCTTTTATTAAGAAAAGGGCTGACTCTGTTCCTGGCAGCCGAACATCAAGTTTCTTTCCTTACTGACCCACCAAAAAAGGGGGAAAAAAAGAAAAGAAAAGAAAAGAAAAAAGAAAAGAAAAAAGAAAAGAAAAGAAAAGAAAAGAAAAGAAAAGGAAGAAAGAATTGGAAGTCATTCTGTTGATTGGAATGCATAGTCTCTGCCTGATTGTAAAATATGAGTGGTTCTCCTAATTACTATCAAAGAATCCTCTCTCTTCTCACTTAAGCAAATTTAACACATATTTGTAAGATAGAAGAATAGGGCGTTGGTTGTGTTTTGCCTCAGTGAATCAAAATAGTGTCAGTTCCTAAATGTTGGACTTTTATTTTTACCACATAAGGAAAATGAAAGAATTGCAAATACAAAGCAACTGCCACCTTTAACACAAGACACAATTCTAAAGTCTCCTTGCCTTAGTTTCCCACTTTTGCATCATGACAAGAATAAAATAATAGTAGCTGTTGTACATGGAAAACAACTTACTATATAAATTGTGATTGACTGATTATGTGCCATCAAGTCATTTTTGATTCCTAGCAACCACATAGATAGATTTTCTCCATGACGATCTATGCCTAACCTGGTCCTTTAAGTCTTTAAATGGTACAACCATTGCCAGTGTAACTGAGTCCATCTAGCTTGCTGCTGGTCATCCTCTTCTTCTCTTCCCTTCTACCTTTCCCAGCATTAGAGCCTTCTCCAGAGAGCTAGGTCTTTGCATAATGTGTCTGAAGTAGGATAAATTGAGCCTGGTCATTTGTGCCTCAAGTGAGAACTCTGGGTTGATTTGTTCGATGATCCATTGGTTTGTTTTCTTGGCTGTCCATGGTATTCTCAGGAGTCTTCTCCAACACCAAAGTTCAAAGGCATCAATACTCTTCCTATCCTGCTTCTTTAAAGTCCAACTTTTGCTTCCATAGAGTGTTACAGGGAATACCATGGCTTGCACAATTCTGATCTTTGTAAGTATAGACACATCATGGCATCTGAATACCTTTTCCAAGGCCTTCATGGCTGTCTATCAAGTGCTAGTCTGCAGCATATATCTTGACTGCTTGTTCCTTTAATGTTGTTGGTTGATCCTAAAAGGCAGAAGCTTTCCACCACTTTGATATCTTCATTGTCAATATAAATTGTTATACAGGAATGTTATTAATATTGTTAGGTATTATTAACTGTCTTCATACTCACCATTCCTCAATGGAGCATTGGATGGATATGTAAGTGATTATCATATCATATCCTCACAACAGATGTATGATATGAATTTTAAGGAATATGCTAGTGTATTGGATTTCTTATTTTTCAGATGTTTCGATGCTAAATGGGAAAAAAAGCATGATGATTCTAGAAATGCTTATTTAGAGAAAAAATAGGTTTACATAATTAAATAGGAATTTAATTATACGTGTAAATCTTTATGCTTTTTTTTCAAATGTAGATTACCAAGGAAGGAATGGATTTATGGATGAATTTTTGGGTAAATATATTGCAAAAGCATACTGGCTGGGAATAGATTTAACAGGAATGGTAATCCAGATCTTGCTGTTCAAATTCAACACACCATTTGCTATGCCAACCTGAGTCAAAGATTGATTTGTAAATAACTTGAAGTATTGAATCAATTTGGCTGAATTAACTTTTCCTGTAATATGATATTTTTGAATGCAAACTAGTTAGAAGAATATGCATTCCTTACAAATAATGATTTTTTTTAAATAGGCAAGGCAAAAATAAGAATCTCACATAGGTTCTAATTCAGGTTTGCAGGAAAACAGAAAATATGCAACAAGTAGACAGAGAAAGCAAAACCAAATACATTTATTGCTTTTATAAATTATGTCTGGCCATGGTTTAAATTTTGTTCTTTGGAAAGCGTCTTATTGTTTATTTTTAATATTAGGTGATCCTGGGTTTGTGAAACTTATCTGAGTTTGGCTGATGCATAGTTACTAGGGATGCTGTTAGTAGTAGAATGGTGAAGATGGATGGGTGGATGGGCAGGTGGGCAGATAGACCGACAGACCGACAATTTTCCATGGCATCTGCACAGGCTCCTGGAGGACTGCACAATCACAGCTATACTCCTCCAATTGTTTATTCTTAAATGGCTTACAGTTCTTTATAACTGTTATGATGGAAAACATACCTCATCCACTGAGGAATATAGTGAGTGTTTTAAGAAGAAACATTCTTGATATACAGTACATTTGAATTTCAAGCATAGCGTTAGCTAGCTATTAACAAAAAGAAAAGAAATAGACATTAAACATAATGGTAACCATCTGCTGAAATCAATTATGTATATTTTCTTGCAACAGAAAACTACTCATATTAGATTTATATTAATCCAAGGAGAGAATTCTGAAGCATCCACAGGACACTCACATCCTTGATTTCTTTGGATCAGTTTAAAATAATGCTCCCTCTTTCTTTTCAGTGTCATCAAGTCCCAACTCTTATTATCCCCCCTTATTGAAGTTCTTAAGTTCTGATGGCAGGAAGTGTTATGGGACTTATAGAAGTACTCAGTGGAGTAGGGCAAAGATGCATGAACATTCTACTTCCTGTTCTCTCACACCATCCTTGAACGGCTTCCAGTTATGCAGGAAAAAAAGACAACATTTACTCTTCTGTTTAGTTTACAACTAAATTACAACTGTTTATGAAGCAGTAAAAAAAGCCACTTAACTTTTTGACTCAACTGACCTCATACTTACATACCTCAAGGTTACTGTTATGCTAGAAAAAGCACACCAGAGAAATTGATCTTCCAGCATTTTCTGCTTGAATGAATGTGGTAAGTATCAGATTGCATACAAAATAATAAAAAACATATTACGGAATGTTCAGAAAGTTTTTGCAAATTTCCAGGGCTTGGTTCATTCCCACTTGTTACGCTATTACATGAGATTGCACATTACAAACTTTGCTTTTGTTTTTGCTCTTTCACCAAAATGCCCTGATTTAAAATGAGTGTATTTTTATGAGTATAGGAACTGGCAACCCCTTGATGGTTAACTTGTGCCTGGCAATCTTCCTGCCACATAGATATTACTCATACTTTTAATATCTCAAGAATTAAACCAGAAGTTGCATGCTGTAATGCATGCTGTCTGCTTCTAGCTTTATTTCCAAAAATGCTTGTGGGTTTCTGCCACTCATCAGTCCCTCCCACCCATACAAATTATGGGAAGCTGCTATCCAGTTGTTAAAAGATAAAGTAAATGGGATAGTGGAATGCTTCCTTTACTATGGGAGGCGGGATGGTGGGGAGCAACTTCACCAGTTTGAATTACTTATTAAGGCAGTGCCCACAACA
Source organism: Charina bottae (assembly GCA_023362775.1). Lineage (NCBI taxonomy): Eukaryota > Metazoa > Chordata > Lepidosauria > Squamata > Charinaidae > Charina > Charina bottae. The sequence goes on from JALMGJ010000019.1 coordinate 8,274,338, forward strand.
TGTTTTTAAAGTTTGTAAATATGCCCATTGCCCTATAAATGTTGTCTGTCCGTGCCCTAGTATATCCTGGAGGCATTGGTGAGGATGCAAACCAGATAGTTTGGTATAGTGGTTAAGGCATCAGGCTAGAAACTGGGAGACCATGGGTTCTATTCCCACCTTAGACATGAAGTCACCTGGGTGACCTTGGGCCAGTCCCTCTCAGCCCTGGGAAGCAGGCAATGGCAAATCACTTGCAAAATCTTGGCAAGAAAACTGCAGGGATTTGTCCAGGCAGTCACCAGGAGTCAAGACTGACTCAAAGGGAAGGAGAAGGAGAAGGAGAAGGAGAAGGAGAAGGAGAAGGAGAAGGAGAAGGAGAAGGAGAAGGAGAAGGAGAAGGAGAAGGAGAAGGAGAAGTTGTCTTGCACATAAATTTCCCCAAAGATGCTACCCCCCAAGATTACAATCCAATTTCTCAATGGAAAGAAGATTGATTCTAATTAACAAAAACACAGTTGGTTTACCACCTTGAGAAAGTTCTTGTTCTAGAAATGATCCTGGTGGCTTACAAGGCAAGCTGAACACAAAATTCAGGTCAGTAATCTCCAAGATTGAACAAATCCATGTTTGACTAGATGAGCATCCTACAGAATGGGAAACAAGGAACCGAGTCCTTCATGAAGTCTGTTTTGATGACGATGATAAAGGTCATATAGAGAGAATGAAGGAGCTGAATAATTAATTTATAAAAGAAGAGTGAATAGATTGAGAGCTAGAAGAAGACTGACAAATTTGTGGCTGGATGGAATTGGAGAGAAGTTTAAATGAAAGGCAATATACTGTATAAAGCAGAATATGGACATGGTGGAAACAGGGATTGTTTGCCAGGATAAAATGGCATGGAGATATTTTGTGAATGCTAGTAAACTGTTTTTTATAAATAATGAAACCCCCCAACAAAAACCTACACTCATACATATGTATATACTGTATACAAACACAAAACAACTCAAGCTTAAACCTTGTCCATATAGAATCCTATTGACTGGTCTTTCTGTTACATAGAAAGCTGATTCAAAGGGGAGAGTAAATTTTGGTGATCTGAGTAAACTTTGATGATTTCTCTGTCTTTCCAAAGTTTAATGAGTTGGATGGGGTTTATTATAGTTGGCAGAGAGTGACACCTCTGAGTTTTTGTTTTGTTTTAAACTTGTGGTGTAGATGAGTTCTCAACTGGGTAAAGAAAAACAGTCTGCTACTTTTGCGTGTGAAACACTTCACCCTTCCCAAACCACAGTGAGTTTGAGAGACTTCCAAGACTTTTTTTCCATTTCCCAACTTCTGAGCCATGGAGGAACTTTTCTGTTCCAGATTCAGTTCTAGGATAATGCTTTCTTGGCAAAGGGTCATGACACTCTTGATCCGTTGACTATTAAATCAGAGTTACTAACACAAGCCACTCAGGGATATGAAAGAATCTTTATTAAAGCCAGTGATCCATTGCACGTTAAAGACTCAAGTGAATCAAGCTCCCGCAACCAACAGTTTAAAAATCTCCAAGTCCCCCCCCCCATCGGGATTCACGGCTCGATCGCCCTTCCCTTTGTCTCTGTTTTCACATCTTTCTGGGTCCGAATCAACTAATGCGGTGATATCGCCCTTTGATCTATCCTGGGTGCTGAATCGCTTGGCGCAATACTTTGATTAACATAGTTTGCAGTTCTGTGAATACATCAAACCCCTACTTTACATGTCTGGTAGTTTTACTGTAAAGAACCCCCCAAACGACCCTGTGAGTTTAACAGACTGGCGAGATGTTCCTTCCTGGTGCCATTATTTAACATTTAATGTATAAAAATATATTAAATGTTAAATAAATATATTAAATAAATACACATACTAAAATAAAAATGTAAAATACTTAGTTATGCTCAGGTTGCCAACTCCAATCTTCCATGATAAAGGAATAAATTGTCTATGCAAAGTTTGGATCTTGAGAGGACACTGAAAGCGGTTTATACGAAATGCCTTGTGTGAGATCAGGATGAAAACAACTTGGGGTGTTCCCCAAATGCTCAGGAAATGGCAAAACACTCTTGGGCTTCACATTAATCTTTCTTTTTAATTGCAATGAATAGGGAAGATATTAAACATTCAAGACATAGTTAATCATTCTATTTTATCTTAACAGCATCCTTATGTCTACAACCCTCTCATGGATTATCATGATACTCTTTTTATAGGAATTTTCTTTTAAATTACTCAACTCTATTTTCATTCCCTGTTCATTATTATTGTTGATGTTAATTACTTTTAGCTTCACTTTGTTCTCTTTATCTCTTGGTTTTAAATTTCTTGGTACATTCTATGGAGGTTCTTGTTATTGGGCATTATGCTATCAATTTATGATAAACCTAATTGACTGATTAATGCACAGAAATTTGTCTCGTTGTGTAGTTATACATTGCAAGCTTTTTGGTTTATGCCATAACATATCAAACAGATTGTATAACAGTTACTAGCACTAGTGGTAACATTTCTAATCTAGATATGCCTTTAGTGCTTGATCTTCAGAAGGCCCAATAGTATTTTGAGGGTCAGTGCTAACCTCCATTTATTGACAGCCAATGCAGTGTAGTGGTTAAGGACTTGGACTGGGAAGATCCCAGTTCAAGTCCACTCTCAACCCTGGAAACTGCTGGATATTTGGGGATAGTCACACTTTCCCAGGAGATCAAATAGAGACAGATTCCCAAGTAGAGTGCCTTTTGCTGCTAGAGGAAAAGCAAGATAAATAAATAAATATATTCCCCTACTTCTGCCTATTCCACACACCTTAATGGAAGAGCAGACAGGAAGAGGGTGTCAGCCCAGTGGGGTAAACCAGATAGGAATCACACCCAGAGGAGCTAATTCTACTTTGTAAAGCTACATTGTAAAGCTACATTGGCAGAATCTTGCAAGTATGAAAGTACAATTCTCCCCACCCCGTCTCCTTTACAGCCTGAGAAACTCCCTTCTGAGCCTCTTGCCCTGCCCACTATCTAGCTGCGGGCTCTGCTGTCACTTATCTGACTATTCTCTTGGCAGTGTCTCTTCAGCCAGTCTCGCAAGGTCTCTCCCTCATACCGTTACAGAGGGAGATGCATATGGATCTCCTTTCAACTAGCCTTAACCTTTGCTTGAAAGCATGGCTTACTCATATTTATTGTCCTAAATGTAAAGAAACATGTATGGTTTTCTCCTATGTGACTCTGAATGAAGCCCTTTAGGTTTGAGGAAACATCATGAAGATTGTAGGCACACTCCTCTCAAAAAAAAAAAGATGCCTTATTCTAAATTAGACCATCTAACTTGATATTCCTTATGCTGGCCTGCAACAGATCTCTGAGTTTTCAGACAGATATTTTTATCTGTCTTTCCTGGAATTGAATCTATCTGCTACAAAAAATGGGCTGTGCCATTAAACCACATATGTTTCTATGGCTCCAAAATATTGTTTCTTAAGATTTCAGGTCTGTTCAGGGTAATAACCACCTGCCACTTGGATTTTATTGTATTTATATTTTTATTGTTGCTTTTATTGTATTTTAATGATGTGGTTGTGAACCGCCCAGAGTCCCTCCTTGAGGGGGAGATGGGCGGTCATAGAAATTTAATAAATAAATAAATAAATAAATAAATAAATAAATAAATAAATAAATAATGACTGACCACCTACTCACAACAGTTATATATTTTAAAAGTATTTTTTAGGTTAAACTGATAGAAGAAAGAAATGCACAAGGCAGTATTAACAGTATAATATAACTTCAGAATTAATAATCGTATTATAAAAAGGGGGAAGAAAAAATATGGAATAATCCTTCGGAATGTATGTTGTACTTTGAAAGTAAGAAGCTAGGAAATTACTTTTTTAAAAGTGCTGAGTTTCTTATTCAATAGCTTATTTTCAATCAGAAACTTCAAATGTTTATCAGCTTTTTAAAGGCGTGTCTTGTAGACATGAATCTACATGTTCATAAATCTTGGATCGAACCTTCAGCTCCTGATTTTATTTTAAATGCATGCATTTTGTAGTGGACCTTCTCCTTTGATGGAATTTATTTTGTGTCATTCTACATTTCACAACCCAAAAGTGTGATGTATGTAGGACTTAAGGGAATTAATGGGAGTTACTTATCTGCAGACACTACTGTATTTTTACCACTTCAAAAAACAATAAACACATCTCATTACCAGCACAAAATTTACCAAAGAATAAATTGTTCCTTTGCTTCACTCTTAGCCACAAGGATGGTTGTTTAAATATTATCTCATTTCCTCAGCACTTTATTATTTACCGATTTTAAAAAGCCATAATTACTTTTCTTCTGACTTTTTTTTCTCAAACAACAATAATGCAATTAAATTACTGAATTCATTTATATTTAATTGTGCTCTTGGTCTTTAATGTGGCATTGGAAGGTATATCTGGTGACTGCTGGTTTTCTAACAACATGAGCAAATCTAAAGTTATATTAGAAAAATATATTATATGGGCAATACACGGTCTCATTAATGTTATTTATTGTACGGTGAAACCTCATTAAAAGGTATCCTGAATTCAAAAATGCATTACCAGGAATGTTCATTCTCTCTATTTTTAATTTTTCTTGTAAGAGAGAAATGGCTTTTATTGTATTTCTTTATCACAGACAAAATGGCTACTGTGCTTTTTTATTTTTTTTTTTAAAAAAGCTTTAAATTAAGGTCCGCGTGTGTATGGGGTAGGGAAAAAAAGCAATTAATCTCCTAACTAATATAGCCCCATTACAACAAGTGGTCAAAAGGCATTCTTCTGTTTACTATTCTCCTTCCTTTCTCAACCAACCATTAATTCTTAGCTTCTTTTACCACCAGAGGGAAGAGCCACTATTTTTCAGCGCACTTGTTTGCATCTTAAGCACCAATAATGTGCTTTTAGAGATCAGGGATGAGTGAAACCTGAGGTGCAGAAGTCACAAATAGCCCAATTTAAGAAGTCACGTTGCTCTAATGAGAGCGATATATCCAGTCCTGCGTAAATATTGTTTGGTAAGCCTGAGGAAGGGCTCATTATTTGCGGGGGAAGGAGAACAAAAGAAAGGTCCCTGAATTTTCAGTTGTGCGGAGAGAAGTTATTTCCCAGAGGTAAATATTCCCTGTCAAGTGGGTATTGCAGCCATTAATTAACTTACACTTCTTTAGCCTCCGAGTGAATGAAAGCCTCTTTAGGCCTTGATCCTATTGGTATGAAGCCTCCATTCTTCCTTTTGTGTTGCTTGCCTTGGCAGCTGGCCATTGCCCACAGAGCTCCAGAGCTGACAAACCCTGTTGCATTAGTACTTCAGGAGTCTCCTCTTCATGGCAGTGCTACCCAGCAGTGGCATTTGTCGTTTGGATTATCGGGTAGGATTCCTATCAAGCTAACTCCATACACAACTGGGAGACCTCTGCGTCAAGGCGTGTGTTAGGATGATGGGACTACTGAGGAAGGGAGCACTGCGTACCTTCACAAATGGCTTGCAGTCAAAGCTACAATTGTAGTCTCCATGGTAGCTGCTGTAACTTTCTTGGGGGAAATACTTGTGGGTTTCTAAGAAGAGATGGGGCATAAGATAACCAATTTTACATCTTGACAAGGTTCAGGGAACTCAAGCAGGAATTCTATCTATCCAACCATCTATAAACCATGTCTGTCTGTCTGTCTGTCTGTCTGTCTGTCTGTCTGTCCGTCCGTCCGTCCGTCCGTCCGTCCATCCATCCATCCATCCATCCATCTATCATCTATCATATCTAGCTATCTAACTAGCCATCTTCTCAAGCCACTGAGCCTAATGCAGCTATCTCCAGCTTTCACAGGTAGTTCTTCTGTTGACATTACATATATTTTTGGTGATGGCTGAACTCTTTTAACTCTGAAATGAGTTCAAGATTTACAGGCTTTCTCTGTAAGTGTTTTTTGGAAATCTCCTCCTCCCCCAACCCTTCTAAGCATTGTCTCCACACAAACTTGTAATGTTGATGAGAACACACTGTTGGTGTTATTTGCATAGACTACATTTGTCTCTCTGGTTAAATATCACCCAGCTTAGCTTAAGCACTGACTGTGCATGTAGAGCAGTGAATCTCAGCATCTTTAAGATGGGTAGACTTCAGTGCTGGCTGGGGACTTCTGGGAGTTGAAGTCTACATATCTTAAAGGTGCTGAGATTGAGAAACCCTGATATAGAGAATCTCATTGTATTGTCAGCTGAAAAACCTCTGGAGAAAATGATGCTTGTACTTCATGCTCTACTTGTAATATACCTACACATTATAACATTAGCTTTTTGGTACAAGGGAAGTGGGTGGCAAACAAACCAGACACTAAGGGAGAAATTACTGGGGGCGGGGGACATTTTATATATTCATTCATTCAATTTTGAGGCCACCCAACTCCATAGGGATTCTGGGCAGCTTACAGATAGGAGGAGGAGGAGGAGGAGGAGGAGGAGGAGGAGGAAGATCAAGAATAAAAAAAGACATCTGATTGGAGGCATAGAACCAAAAAACAAATAAGCAAACAAAAACCAAAGGGGTTCAACCACTATCCTAAGACAAGAACTAGAGAACAACCAGGTCTTTAGCAGTTTGCAGAAAGTCAAAAGGGTGGGAGCATAATAGACCTCCAGAAGGATATCATTCCAGAGAACAGGCGTCGTCACCAAGAAGGCACACTTCCTAGGTCCCACCAGGTGATATGGGGCAAAGTCTGTGGTAAGCTACCCCACTCTGAAGCTCTCGCCTTGTTGAAGGGCCCCCAGAAATGCTTGTACCCAATATTCTGAACCTGAAGCAACAGATTTACAAAGTTAATAATTGCTGAAGAAAGGAGATATAGCAGCAGAGCATTTCTTGCTCATGATTGGTAAGAAGTTCAGCTAAAGGTATTTGGAAGTTCATGGCTGGTTTTGTACTGATAATGTGAATAAAAATATTCATTAGCTTCTTAGTCTAGGCAGAGGATAAAGTGAGTGAAAACAAGCTGGTAAATGTCACCTGAAAACAAGCAAACACAGACCAACCCAAAGATGCCTGCTATTTATATGCAGGAAATATAGGAAAATTGCAAGACTGGAAACCATAGTTTGGCATCTTAATGAAGAGAAGTAATGTGGAGTCCTTGGTGCTCTCTGAGCTTGCCCTGCCGGTGTTGGTGGGGGTGTGGTTTTCTCCTTGGTAGTTCCTTGATTTCTGCTTGATTGTTTGCCTGGTGTTAATCCCTGCTTATCTGGGTGTTGGCTGCTGGAGATGATGTTTTCTGGCATTTTTGTTTCCTTCTTAGCTTTTTTATTGTCTCTTTTGAATGGTGTGCAAATATCTACTGTATATAAACAGGGAGCAAACCCCACACTCCCTCGCGCTGATGATGTTGCCTAGTTGGGTAATGAAACATCTGCAAGCAAACAACCAAGCTCAGAGAGCACCAAGGGCTCCACAGTTCAACCCTGAGCTACAGATATTTTCTTCTATTGGAAGAGGAGAAATCTTATATCCCTAACAGGTTAGTTGAAGGAACTCAGATATTCTCCTTTATTTCTATCCTTTTAATGGAAGAGCAAGAGTTTCACACCAAGGAACAACAATTCTACAGTTTTATGTAACCTTAATTAATTAGTTCTCTGTCTCAATCCTTCAAATAACTGGTGAGATGGATATCTCAGATTCTCATGCCAATGAAAGCCAGACTGTAAATGAGGAATGGATGGCAGAAACCTCCAGGACTGGGAAATGAACAGCCATATGGGCTTTGACTCAGTAGGCTGGAGAAGATTTAAACCTGGGATCTAAGCTACAGAGAGGGCAGGATTCTGAGATGCTGTTAGACAGAGAACTTCTTTGTCCTACTTCCCTGCAATAAATCTACTCCTCTGACCTCTGAACGTCTGCTTGGGAGTAATTTAATCATATATGGGATGAAGCCGTGGCATGAGCCTGCATCTTCCTGCATAAACAGTCTGGTCTACAACATATCATGAATTTCAGTGATGCTCTGAGAAAGTTATTTCTCTTGCAAGGAAGTTATTTCAGATCTAATCAGTGGGTACACCACTATATTCTATTACCTTTACCACTACACAGACTAATAGGAAATGACTGGATTGAATTATGTGGGTCACAGAGACTGAGAGTATTAACTCCCAGTTGCCCCAAATGATGTGCTTTCAGAGGCATTGTTGATTTAATGCAGGCTAAAACTCTCTGCTGGAAGGAAAACTCATCTTTGCTATGAAATGGGTTACCGATGGCCTTCTCTGCCTACATCTCTCCTTCTGTGAAATTATAGTGGCCTTGATCTACCATACATGGTTGTTGTAAGTGTTGCCATGGGGATGCTTTTGAACATCTTGAAGTCCATTAAGCCAAATAAATGCTGCTGATGCTACTGTGTACACTAATTTCATGGGTGCTAATAATACACAGTTAATATTAGAACCACCATGATAACTTCTTTGTGTATATATCATGAACTATGATCATAATCATGATAATGATGGATGATTTCAAAGCCACCTTTAAGGCAACAGCTAAATGCATACTTAATGGTCAGTCCCATATTTTGTGTTGCAACATGTGTGTTAAATGTTTAAAAGCTTGAACAAAAATAAGCTATGATGCACATCTCTGGGCAGATCCTGTCACTTCATGTTGCTTGTCTCCCTCTGATGTACCCCAATTGTGCCCTGAACTGATAGAAAATCCCAAACTGGTGATATGGATAAGGGTCTTTGTATGTAAATTTCTTTGAATAAATCTTTTCCCACCAAATTCTCTCCAGATGTCCTTCAATTCCCTTTAGGCTTTTTTTCCCCCGGCCATCCTGGATGAAAATTTTGGGAATATAAAACATCTGGATATCACTAGATTAGAGAAGGGTACCCTACTGGAGTTTGGAGAGATGAAACATTGCCAAGTGTTTCTTGGTAACTAGCATGTGTGAGTTCAGGATTTTTATTTGCTTTATGTGATGCAGAATTTCAGCATGAGATGAATTTCCAAGCTGGGGTGAGGGGGATATACCTGGTGGATCACACAACCGGATACTTTATTTTGTTGCAGCATCAAAAGTATAAAGTAAAAAATTCCCTTTGTGATGTTAAGCTCCTAATCCTTAATTACTTGGCTAACAAAGTGGCAGACGGAAAATCCATTGCCAGGATGAAGACGTAAGTATCTATCTCTGCAGACACTTCATTTTCCTTGGAATCCTTTGTATTAAAATGTTTATACACTAGGTTCTTTTCTAGCCCAAGTAGTATCTCTTCATTTAGGACAGCAGCCTTGAACTAAACCAGGGATAGTCTACCTTTGGCAGCTTTACAAAATTTCACTCCAGCAACACCATTTTTGTTTTTGTAAGTTAGATACCCATCAGATAATAGCAACAGAGTTTTATGTCTGATATCCTTTTATTAGGAATCCAAAGGACAGCTTACCTGCAGCCTGTAGACATTTTTCAGGATATATGCCTAGCTAGATAAGAAGCTAATGCAGTGTTTCTCAACCTTAGCAACTTTAAGATGTCTGGACTTCAACAAAGGTTGAGAAACACTGCATTAGCTTCTTATGTAGCTAGGTGGTAGCATCTACAGTAGCTGACCTTGGTTGATTTTGAAAAACTAAGTAATCTGCTAAGAAATTCCAGGCCTGTGGGAAGTTTGTTTTTGTTTTAAACATCATAATCTCATAATAATATTTATTCGGTCAATGACCAGTTTTAAACGTCTTGGAGGAAGCTAATGGCGGACCACTTCTATGATTGTTGCCGAGAAACTTCATGGGTGTGTCCACATAGTCACCAGGAACTGAACTTGACTCAAAGAAAACTTGATAATTTATGTTAAATTCTTATTTGCTTGCCCTCCAGTTGGTAAATATCTCTCTGCACATATTCTTTCACCTTTGAACTGTTTACTAGGAAGTGAACTCAATACTTTATTATACTCAAAACTTTATTATAAAATTTGAGTATTTTTTTAGGATTCAGAACATTTAGATCTTTGGATCCCTGATTCGAGAACTGAGTGGCATCTAACGATACCAAGATTGGTACTACATGAAAAAAATATAATTAGTTATTGTGTAATCTATCCTAGTTTGAAGGAATGAATGCATTTAAATAAATAGAATGTTATTTTTTTTAATTTAATTTTTATCCCACCTTTATTATTTTTATAAATAACTCAAGATGGAGAACAGACCTAATACTCCTTCCTCCACCTATTTTCCCCACAACAACAACCCTGTGAGGTGAGTTGGGCTGAGAGAGAGGGACTGGCCCAAGATCACCCAGCCGGCTTTCATGCCTAAGGCAGGGACTAGAACTCTCAGTCTCCTGGTTTGCCATTGGTTCCTTTCTAACCCTAACCCTCAGTCTCCTGGTTTGCCATTGGCTCCTTCCTAGGGCTGAGAGACAGGGACTGGCCCAAGGTCACCCAGCCGGCTTTCATGCCTAAGGCAGGACTAGAACTCATGGTCTCCTGGTTTCTAGCCCAGCACCTTAACCACTAGACCAAACTGGCTCTTGTTATGTTATGTTAAATTCTGTAGATGGTCTGTTTTCCAAATGTCTTTGATTAGGAGTAGGGTTATGTATGTGTAAGATAGCATGGCCTATGGTTATTGGTTGCTGTTGTGAGGAAAACTTGGGTGGGTGAATGCTGTACATAACACCTTGAATTTGTTGAAAAAAAGTGGGATAATGTTATATTACAACCATTGCAATTATGTTAGTAAAAGAAGATGCAGGCATTCCCAAATTTCTAGGGCAACCAAATAAAATTATCTTGTGTTCAACGGTGATACTGCTATACCACGGGAGACCAATTTATATTTCTCAAGACTTGTGACTATATTGGATTAGCAATCTAGATTATGGTAATCTTGATTTGACCTAAAGATAGAGTTTCCCAGGTTTATCTTGTATTATCCTTCTTCGCCTTTGCCATATCAAAGGAGAGTGTTTTCCATTTTTCTCAGAACTAAAGCCACTGTAGATTTTTAAATCTACACTGTAGATTTTTAAATTTTAAGGGGGTGTGGTGGCTCAGCGGGTAAGACGCCAGGCTTGTCGATCAGAAGATCACAGATTCGGAGGTTCGAATTCCTAGCCCTGCGTGCAGAGTGAGCTCCCGCACTAGCTCCAGCTCTTGCCAACCTAGCAATTTGAAAACATGCAAATGCAAGTAGATTAATAGGTACCACTTTGATGGGTAGGTAACAGCGTTCCGTGTGCGTCATGCGGCCACATGACCGTGGAAGCGTCTTCAGACAACGCTGGCTCTTCGGCTAACAAACGGAGATGAGCACCGGCCCCTAGAGTCGGACACGACTGCACAAATGTGCGGGGGGGAACCTTTACCTTTACTAGATTTTTAAAACTCTGTTCCAAACAAACAAACAAACAATATTTAAAGATCCAAAACTTTATATAGCCTTGTGCTTATGAATGTTATAATTCCTATTTAAGATTCTTTGGGTTGACTGAAATGCATAAGAATCTTCATAAGATTGATGTTGTTGAAAGTATAAATAGATTTGCTCAGGTACTAACCCTTAATTAGTCAAGGGCCATGTGATATATGAAATTATTCCACCAACTAGCCATTATGCTAATTGACATTATCTGGAAAAATCTGATCATAAAAGTAAAGTTAATTTTGTTTGCATATGAGAAGATCTGATTGTGTTCAGGGAAGCCTGCTTGGATAGCTGAGATAAAACTTGACATTTGATATAACAGGGTCATGGATGGTTTAAGGCAGGCAAAACAATGTGATATTTGCATAGCTGCTTGTGATAGACAACATTTGTTTATAAATCAATATGAGGACCTTTAATGCAAAGCACTGTATTCATGAAAATATTTCCTTTGGTGTCCTATAAAGCAAAGAATGTTTTTATCGGTTGAGATGGTTGTCCCTATTATAGATAATGGGATGACTTCATAGTTCCACACTGAAACTTTCAGAATCTGTTGCTAGACTAGGTGGATCCTCACGTTCTGATAGCTATGCATTTTTTTTTCTTAACTAGAATTGGAAGAATTTGTTCTTAAAATTACAAAGGTTTACTTTTAGACTATAACCCCTGCAAGCATCTCAACACTAGCCAGTTTCTCCATGAGTTTCTGAGCTGGGTCTTCTGAGTGAAGGGGGCAAATCCAGATAAATATTCTTCCTTATCCTATGCAGAGAGGAGGAGAAGAATTATTCTGTGTGGAGTGACAACTATCCAAAGCAATAGATGTGGAGCTGTAGACACAGCAAGCGGTTTCTTTTGCAAGTGAGTCATTGAGGATCACAGGAGACTTGATGAGTATAATTTCATAAATCATAGAACTGGAAGGGGCCATTTAGGCCCTGGAATCCAACCCCATGCTCCGTGTAGGAATCTAATTTAAATCATCTTCAAGCAAGTACCTGCTGGAACACATTTAGTGAAGAGAAGCCCACTTCTTTCTAGGTAATTGGTTCTTCTGTCAAATTGCTCACATTGTTGGGAAGTTTTTTATAACATGCAATTGGAACCTGCCTTTCTTAAATCCATTATTTCATGAGGAACAGGTCTTCACCTTCAGTATGACATCCTGTCAGCTATTTGAAATGTGCTATCATATTTTCTCCTAGTTTTCTCCTGTCAGGGCTAAACATTCCCAGCTTCTTTCCATCTTTCTTCATAAGATTTTTTTCCCCCTCAAGTACTTCACCAAGTTAAGTCTCGCCCATCCCACATTTGTGCATCTGATTTCTGTTTCATTCTCATAACATATTAGACAGATCTGAACCCTAAGTCAAAAAGCAGTTAGTTTTTGACACAGCATGATGTGCAAACTACGGTACATATTGTTCAACAAAGCATGCATTTAAAAATCCCACCTAAGTATTAAGTGTGAACTTTGCAGAGTTTTAGAATTATTGTAGTAGCCAATTTCTGATGATAATGTGGCCTATCTCTAAAGAAACCAGCTTCTGAATATATATAGAAAAGTGTTGTTTGATGTACATGGAACAGCTCTTAAGACTGCATTTGTTTTTAAATTCTACAGTTGATTAGAAAAGTTGTTAATATGTATTATCCTGATGGACTTGGAAACCAAGCATTTCTCAGGATCTAGAAATGTTTCAACAGCTTGAAAGCTTTTCCCATAGACTGGAGAGACCGCGGGTTAGACTGCGTCTGTAAACCACTCTTCCACCCAACAAGTTTTCCACTTACAGTACTTCTTACAAATAACTACTTACTAATTGTTAATAACGTTCTGCTAGCTAGCCCACTAAAAGTGCACAGTAAATAACCCAGACCTTCATTCTTTGTAGAAGCACATGATCCAGCAGAAATCAGCAATGCTAAAATGTCCATCAGAGATTTCCTCTGCTCAGTGTTGGAAGGAGACGTTGGGGGTGTGGGGTAGGAATGCTAGCTAGGAACCAAGAAACTAAACTAAACTGGTATGAGTGAGCAAGCAAGTGAGTGAGTGAGCAGTGACTGTGGAAGTTCTCCCCAAGCCAAATCACAACACAGGGAAGTGAGGACACTGGCTAATGCATTTGGTGAATGGGAGAGGGGGGTGTCCTTCTTCTATTAATGGGCTTCCTAGATACATCTGTTTGTTTGTTTGTTTATTAATTATTTAAATTTATATCACCGCCCTTCTCCCCCAACCGGGGGACTCTGGGCGGTTTACAATAAAATCAAAATTAAAAATATACCAAGAAATTACAATAAATATTATAAATAGAATAAATAGATATAAAATCCAAGGGGTAATAGGTCTGAAATAATAGGGAGGGCACTATGGCACCAGCCACCCCCAGGAGGAGCTACTGACCTTCCATCCCAGGCAAGGCAGCAGAACCAGGTCTTCACATTCTTCTGGGAGTTTTTCTGTTTTTCGGTTTGGGTGCCATGTGAGAAACAATGGTGGCTAGGCGGGCCTAGGGCTGATCTAGAAGCCCTATTCTCGTGTTCTCAAATGTGTCTCATCCATGCAAGGGCTGCGGAGAAAAACGAGGAGATGGAAAGTGTACAGTAGACTAAGAGTGCTCATACCATAATTAAAAACTGTTGAAACTGCATGTATGTTAGTGCAATCTTCTATTTCAGCCCTTAGTATTTTGTCATCATGGCCTATATACCTGGTGTACAGATTGATAGCCTTTAGCTGTCATGGCTACTAGGAGTTGATATCTGGTGATTCTATTTGTCTCAGCATTACAAATAGCCCTAATATTAATCAAAGAGAATATTTGGAGCTCAGGGTTGAACTGTGGAGTCCTTGGTGCTCTCTGAGCCTTGTTGTTTTCTTGCAGACGTTTCATTGCCAGGCTAGGCAACATCGCACTGAAGATGTTGCCTAGCCTGGCAATGAAATGTCTGCAAGAAAACAACAAGGCTCAGAGAGCACCAAGGACTCCACAGCCCTCATATTACATTCATTCATTCATTCATTCATTCATTCATTCATTCATTCATTCATTCATTCATAACAGGGATTTATATGCAGCCCATCTCATAAATGTGACTCTGTGCCACTAACAAGGCATTAAAAACAGTACAAAAACCAGTAACAGCAGAAGCATAAAAATCCTGTAATGATCACCAAGAACAAACTCCACAACAGTATCAATAAAATCACACAGACCATCTAACCTCTCAACCCCCTGGCCCTTGAGCACATCCAAATGTTCAGCACTTTCTGAAAACCTGTCAGACCTAATGGGGCCGGTAGAAACAACTGGGGAGAGGCAGACCTTCAAATAACCGAGCTCCATGCCATCAAGGGCTTTATAGGTGACAAACAGCACCTTGAATTTCACCTGGAAGCACATGGGAAGCCAGTGCAGCTCAAGGACTGTGCCTTCCACTCCTAAACTCCAAAGCCAGCCCAGAAGGATACGACAATCAACAATATCGAAAGCTGTCAAGAAAACAAGGGTGATTGCACCACCCCATTCCTGCACCAGCAAGTGCGATCAATGCTGTTTTGGTGCCCAGGGCTGAAACCAACTGAAAAGGATCCAGTTAATCCACATCCTGTAGTCCAGAAATGGTTCTGGACAATGCATATCCTGTGGTTTAGTGCAGATATAATCACTTTCCACTATGAGAAGGAACTGCTGTGAAGCTGAATCTCACCTCTTTCACTGCATTCTTCGTTTTTGCATGCACAGCGAGAAGATTCATAGTTTCCACATTTTATTTCAAAAACTTCCCCTTAAGGTCTGAACTTAAAAAGGTAAAGGTTCCCCCCACATATTTGTGCAGTTGTGTCCGACTCTAGGGGCCGGTGCTCATCTCCGTTTGTTAGCCGAAGAGCCAGTGTTGTCCGAAGACGCTTCCGCAGTCATGTGGCTGGCATGATGCATGAGGAACGCTGTTACCTACCCACCAAAGTGGTACCTATTCATCTACTTGCATTTGCATGCTTTCGAATTGCTAGGTTGGCAAGAGGTCTGAACTTGGGAAATCTTATTTGTTTAAACAATGGGTAATGAGAACTAGCTGAAATGAAAACATAGTTTCAGATTCTGGCTTGTTGACAGACCACAACTCAAATATGTAGGAATTTCTTCCTTGGAAATTGTATTCAATTTGATATAAGTGGAAGCTTTGAATCTGGTCTCAGATCAAAACAGGAGCCCAAGACATGCTATGGATTGTTCCTGTAGCAAGGAACTGTATCAATCAAATGCATCCATAGGAAGTATATATATTAATTATTCACCATATGAGCAATATGGGTGAATATCATATTTTTTGTTCAGATTCTCTGACCATAAGGCACATGTTGGATGTTTCTTTAATACAGAGATGGGAATACATAAACGAGTTTTAATTTATAAGGCTGGTAGAATATTCACTCATTTAATTCAAAGGGTATTGATTGATTTCTTTTCCTCCTCATTTGATATTTTCTGACATTTTATAACACTCAATACTGATTTATATAAAAACCATAGCCTGCTTTATTCACTAGTCATTTGCAATTTTCCTCCCTAGTAAATAAAACAACCATGTATATCCAATCTGTTAGGAACCTCAGACTTTGTGCTCAAAGGAATGACAATCTGGCACTAAAAGTGTGAAATTCAGGGAGAAGCTTAGAAATCGTAGGAAGGGCAGAATCAAGACTCTTCTGATGATTTCCTGGAAGGAAGAAGAGACCATATTGACAAAGGGCAATGGGATTAAAGCCTAAAAAGCACATTCAGGTTTAACCTTCTGAAGCCATTGTTATAATAAAAAAACATACTGTAGTCAGGGAGCAGATGAATCTTTTTCACCCAAACTTCCTATGTCGTTGCAGTTACTGCAACAGGAATAACTCCCACAATCTTTTGGTGTTGGGCGTGGTGGCTCAGCGGGTAAGACGCCAGGCTTGTCGATCGGAAAATCGCAAGTTCGGAGGTTCGAATCCCTAGCCCTGTGTGACGGAGTGAGCTCCCGCACTCGCCCCAGCTCTTGCCAACCTAGCAATTCGAAAGCATGCAAATGCAAGTAGATCATTAGGTACCACTTTGGTGGGATGGTAACAGTGTTTTGCACGCGTCATGTGGCCACATGAACGTGGAAGCGTCTTCGGACAACGCTGGCTCTTCGGCTAACAAACGGAGACGAGCACCGGCCCCTAGAGTCGGACACAACTGCTTAAGACTGTCATCATCAATGCCTCCCAACAAAAATAACTTAAGACTTTGGAGTACAACCAAAAAAAATCAGCAGAAAATATCAAAACAGAACACTACCTTCTAATGGGAACAAAGAAACAAAACATTTCGTAAGAGCCGTGGCAAAGAATTCCATATTTGCTCCAACTAAAATGGGTTTTCTTGTTTTCATCAAATGTGTTTGTACCTTTGATAGGTATACAAAAGTGTTTTTGTTTTTCTATTGAGCTCAGTCAATGGTCTGGAAATTATGAGAAGAGATAGTTCTTAAGCTTCTTCCTCATACATCATGCAAGATTTTAAAGGTAATAAGTGCTTTAAATGACCGTGAAAAATAGAGTTGGTGTAACTAAGGGCATGCAGAGACTGCCCAATGTAGTTGGTGGGCCATTTCTTTCTTTGGTAAAATTTTCCAATCTGGCTCTGAGATAGTCTAATCAATTTTATTCCTAAGATTCCAAAGCAAAGATCAACATTGCAGGCCTTGGTTCCCCCATAGAAGGCCATATACTGCCTTTTTTTGTTGTTGTTGCTCTTCTTGGAATAAGGTTTATGGATAAACTAGAACTCTGTATGGATATTAAATGTTTCAAATTTCACAGGAATCAATATTGGGGTTTTCAATCAATGTTCTTTATAACAGTGTGTAGCTTCATTATCTTTGAAGTAAAACATGATGAAATTTGTAGTTGTAGAAGCCCTTTTGCTAGCGATTATCCATATTAACATTAAAATAAGTTGTGATGTTCCTTAAGCTTCACTTCTGAATGTGCACCAAGAATAGTTACTGACTTGGGCATGGATTTTGCTTCTGGATATTCGAGACAGAATATTATGAAAAATTGCAGCAGTAGTTTCCCCGTGGTGGCTCAGCAGGTAAGATGCCAGGCTTGTCGATTGGAATATTGCAAGTCCGGAGGTTCGAATCCCTAGCCCCGCATGGCGGAGTAAGCTCCCGCACTAGCCCCAGCTCTTGCCAACCTAGCAATTCGAAAGCATGCAAATGCAAGTAGATGAATACGTACCACTTCGGTGGGTAGGTAACAGCGTTCCGCACATGTCATGCGGCCACATGACTGTGGAAGCGTCTTCGGACAACGCTGGCTCTTCGGCTAACAAACGGAAATGAGCACCGGCCCCTAGAGTCAGACACGACTGCACAAAATGTGCGGGGGGAACCTTTACCTTTACTTTAGTTGCCCCTATGGTGTCGATCCTCTGTACTAAAATTTCAGGTGAATATATGATGGATTTGTGTCTGGATTTACTTGGGGATTTCTATCCATATTTATTTCTAGTTTTGTACCTGGATTAGTTGTGGATTTGTCTCCAAATGTACACTGGACTTTAGGGGAAATAATAGGATGACATACCAAATTTCAGAAAGATAGTTGTTGGTTTGTGCCCAGTTTTTATTGTGGATTTGCACCCAGATTTATTTATTTATTTATTTATTTATTTATTTATTTAATTTATTATTTAAATTTATATGACCACCCATCTCCTCCAACGGGAGAGATTTACTTCTGAGTTTCAGGATGGGATGCAATAATATTTGCAGCAATAATAGCTGTACGGTGGGGAACACCCATGCCAAATGTCAGGTTTGGTAGAACATGGACTTGTGCTTAGATTCATTTGAACTAGCCAGGTTCACCAGCAAGCTAGTACTGGCAAAGAGTATTTTCAGATCAAACTAAGTGTTGAGATTGCTACTTATCACATGAGGCTTCCTCATATTTTGAGATGTTAACTTTTGAACCTTCAACTTTTGAGAATCTTGCAACATTCAAAACAAGAGAAGAGTTGGAAATGGAAGGTTGCACTTGCCATTGGTTCACTTACATGCAATTGACAGAAAGATTTAATTTGGATAAAAAGATTTATAACTTTGCAAATGAGAAAACTCAGTTTGATCTGGACTTATGTACTAATGACGAGCATGTTATTGCTAAGATGTATAAACTTTTATTGAAACTGAATAGGGAAGATGACTATGTTAAAGTTTGTATGATCAAATGGGAAAAGAATTTTGGATACAATATCATGCTTGATCAATGGAAGAACATGTGGAGCAAAGGTTTGAAATCTACATTGAATTATATTTTGAAAGAGAATTTTTATAAGATGATGTATCGTTGGTACTTAACACCTGATAAATTGACAAAGATGTATAAGGGAATGACAAATATATGTTGGAAGTGTTCTCAAGGTGAAGGGACGTTTTATCATCTCTGGTAGACTTATGAGAAAGCTAAGACTTATTGGGGTCATAGAAGTGATGCTTTCAAACTGTGGTGCTGGAGAAGATTCTTAAGAGTCCCTTGGACTGCAAGGAGGTCAAATCAGTCAATCCTAAAGGAAATCAACCCTGACTGGTCATTGGAAGGACAGATACTGAAGCTGAAGCTCAGATACTTTGGCCACCTAATGCGAAGAGAGGACTCACTGGAAAGGACCCTGATGCTGGGAAAGACTGAAGGCAAAAGGAGAAGGGGACGGCAGAGGATGAGATGGTTAGATAGCATCACCGATGTAATGAACATGAAAATGAGTAAACTCCGAGAGACAGTGGAGGACAGGAAGGCCTGGCGTGCTATGGTCCATGAGGTCACGAAGAGTCGGACACAACTAAACGACTAAACAACAACAACAACATGTACTCTAATTCAAAAGATTTTTTAAGATCAACATACAGTTGAAGCCAGAAGTTTTTCTTTTAGGCTTGATGGACAAACAGTTTGAAAGAAAATTTGGGACTCTGTTTCTATACATGATAACAGCAGCAAGACTTTTATATGCAGAAAGGTGGAAGGACTTACAAATTCCTACAGTGGAAGTATGGATGGTGAAATTAATGGAGCTGGCAAAGATGACGAATTGATTGCATTGATTAAAGAAAATAATTTGTCTAACTTTGTTTCTACTTGGAAACCACTTTTAGACTTTTTGATTGAAACTGAAAAAGGTGAAGATTTAATCTTGGGATTTTACGATTAGGATTGTATAAGAATATAGAATATAGAAATAATGTGTTTTATAGATAACATAGAGTAAGAGGTTAATGTATTTTTATGCTTGGATCTGTACTGAAGACAGTCGGAAGTCACTCTTTTTTCTATCTCTCTTTTTGTTCTGCACTTTTAAGTTTGTTCTTTTTTCATTCTTTCTTTCTTCAAGTTCTTTCTATTCTTATATGTTTTACTTACATTCTGAAATTTAATAAAGTTTCTTATTAAAAAAAAGAGTGAATCTTGCAACACTCACATACATTCCCTAAAATTTGCTTAGAATGTAGTTCGTTTTCCTTTTCTTCTTATTTTGATACGGGTTTCTTATGGTCTTTCTCAGGAAGTTCTCATGACAGCACAATTTTATAGTGCATATGCTTTAGATAATTATAGGAAGCAACTGTTGAGCATCTCTATTTCTGTAGAAGTATGTATGCATCTATTTGAGTGATATATGAAATCTCTAACTAAATAGAGTTAGATTCGATTTTTAGCAAATAAGTGACAGCTTCAAAAGTAGGAAATTGCTGTTTCCCTTCACATGATGATTTTTAATGTGTTTTCTTTGCTTCAGGCTCTCACATTCCAAAAATAATTCAAACCCTCTATGTGTAGGAAAGATTTCTGATTTTCATCAGTAAATGTTTTTATACTTGCAGTTTGTACTCAATCCAGGCAGTTCTGTTGTTGGATGAGATACACAGCAACACACAGGCACATACAGATAATTAAATTGAAAGAGAAATGAAGTCCAGTGAATCATAAATTTGAATAATTGCTGGAATTGATTTTTCTAAACCCCATTTTGTTTCTTCTATTGTTGTTGTTGTTCAGTCGTTTAGTCGTGTCCGACTCTTCGTGACCTCATAGTGTGCCTCATTTAGTAAGAATATAGTACTCAGAGTTGAGTGTGGCTCTACCGCTGAGCGTACATGCGCGCCAAGGGGCTGCAGGTCAT
This sequence comes from Charina bottae, assembly GCA_023362775.1. NCBI lineage: Eukaryota > Metazoa > Chordata > Lepidosauria > Squamata > Charinaidae > Charina > Charina bottae. The sequence continues at coordinate 8,295,022 of JALMGJ010000019.1, forward strand.
AATTCTTCATTGATGAGCCTTGCAAATACCTGACATTCACTTAAATTTTTCAGAATGTCTTTTTTCATGACTTTTTTCAGGAAGTCATATAATCTAAGATGCAGCCTTAGCATTCAACCAGTGTTTTTCAACCTTGGCCATTTCCAGGCATGTGGACCTCAACTCCCAGAATTCTATACCCAGTATGGCCATTGCTGAGAATTCTGGGAGTTGAAGTCCACACGCCTGGAATTGGCTAAGGTTGGAAAACACTGTGATTAGACAATCTCCCCTGGAATCCGCTCAGATTGGCATAGCAATTACTTGGAAAATGGGAGAATGCTTGGGAAAATGTGACATTTAAAATGTTAGTTGTTGGTCTTTTCCCCCCACGAGTGCTCAAATTATCTTACATAGTGTCTAAGATGGTGGTTGCTGTAATAATGTGATAGCAATCATGGTTGGAGTCCCTTTGATCACAGCTGAAATGGTCTTAGCAGAAGCAGGGCAGATAAATGAATTGTTTTCTCTTCTGACAACATTTTACATCTCAGAGTCCTGGGAAATTTACTTTTCGGATGGCATCTGTACTAATGTAAGATTAGGAAAGCTGCAGTTTGTGGCTCTTCTTCCAATTGAGCTGGAGAAAACCCAAATACTTAAAAGTTTCATAGTTCAAATTTAGGAATTTCAAGTAAATTAATTCATTCCAGAGAGCCAGTTCGGTGTTGTGGTTAAGGCACCGAGCTAGAAACCAGGAGACCGTGAGTTCTAGTCCTGCCTTGGGCTCATAGCCAACTGGGTGACTTTGGGCCAGTCCCTTTCTCTCAGCCCTAGGAAGGAGGCAATGGCAAACCACTTCTGAAAATCCTTGCCAAGAAAACTGCAGGGTCTTGTCCAGGCAGTCTCTGAGAATTGGACACGATTGAATGGGTTAAAAAAAAAATCCCTAAAATGCTGGCTTAAAGGTAAGGGTTCCCCCGCACAGTTGTGCAGTCGTGTCCGACTCTAGGGGCCGATGCTCATCTCCGTTTGTTAGCCGAAGAGCCAGTGTTGTCCGAAGACGCTTCCACGGTCATGTGGCCGGCATGGAATGCTGTTACCTTCCCACCGAAGTGGTACCTATTCATCTACTTGCATTTGCATGCTTTCGAATTGCAACAGCCATGTAAAAAGAGAAAACTCACCCTCGTATGATAAGATTGCTTGTTTCTACCTCTCAGCTGTACATGATAACTGAAGATCTGAAAAGGGATCCAGCTGTGGCTAGCTAGGCTTCCTGATGTGATCAAGAACTGAGCTGGTGTTCCTCAGGAAGGCGATATGTCAGTAACCATCTGCCACTTAGCACAGAGGCTGAAAAGCACAAACCAGAGCTTCTGTTAAGTTGTGGGAAAGGTGGCCATAAAAGCACCAAGAAGATGAAAGACATTATTAATGCCTTAGACATTATTGCAGTGGTGGTTAATCAATTATTTGTAAAAAAAATCTGCCTTAGTGTATAAAAAAGATTCCTCATGAGGTTGGCAAAGCATCTCAGATGGGGCCAACACGCCTTCTTCCTTTTCTCCTCCATATATTAGCTGTGGTTGAATTTAGTTGGATTCTTTAAGATATAAGGATCATGTCCCTGATTTGAGTGGGAGAAATTGAAGTATTTTTTAAATAAGTCTTAGGAGTTTAGCCTTGCACTAAATGTTCTTTTGCTGTTGCTTTGATGACCATAAAACAAGATTCATCTATTGGAAAATGGATTTTCATGCTATAAGCAAAGAAGAAATGGACAGTTTTCCCTTTTTATTTTGTATTTGGTTGATTTTGTATGCCTGTTGCTCATCCTATAATGAAGTCCTTGTGATGGTTTACAAATGAGCTCTTAAAATATCATTAGGTTAGCATGCCTGGAAAATGCCAATTGCAATTGGTAACTTTCTATTCTCTTTTTCGCATTGTTTGATCCCTCCTGTTTCTAGAAGAAAAAAAGATGGGTTTTTCTGGTGTCTGTATCGGTTTATGCTTGTTCTCTAGATCTGAAAATTATTCACTTTGTATGTGTACCAGATTATTATTATTATTATTATTATTATTATTATTATTATGTAATCAACAGTTAGATTCACAGTCTAAGACTGATGGAAATTTAATAATTCAAGTCCTAACCAAGGACCTAAGAATTATTAAGGTAGCATCTAAGAATATAGGCAGTTCCAAGCAGGAGGGTGGTGGTATTATTATTATTATTATTATTATTATTATTATTATTATTAGGCAAAATGAGATCTAACAGCAAATAGCAATCCCCTGGAGAGATTTTGCTTTCTACATTACAAAATTTACTCTATTAGCAAGCAACCACTTTTTATTAAATAGTTATGGTTGGTCATAATGCATATGTGGTGCTATAGATTGATTAATTATGTGCCAAGTTGTTGTCAGCTCTTAGTGACTGCATAGATAGATTTTCTCCATGATGATCTGTCCCTAACCTGGTTCTTCAGGTCCTCCAACAGTGCACCCATCACAACAGTAACTGAATCCTTCCACCTTACTGCTGGTCATCCTCTTCTTCTCTTTCCTTCCACCTTTCTCAGGAAAAAAATCAGTACAATGCAGAGAGAAGATATTTTTTAGTCTCAAACCTAAAAATAGCCTTCTCAGAGCTCCAGGGTCTACACCAGATGTCACAGGTGCATTTCCACTTTTTTCTACATCATTCTTGTTTGCCTTTTCCTCAGATCTTCTGGTCTTCATTCTGCCGACTCCATTCTGTCTATCAGAGTCTCATTCAATTTCTGCTCTTCCTCCTCCTCTTCCTTCTCTTACACATTTACAGTAATTCACATTTAGCCATCGGGCACATTTATTACACTTTATTAAATGGAAATAACCATTGTTGCTTGCCTTACAATAATTAACCGGGAAGCCCAATTCTAGTATGGATGAGACGTTTTTCATCTTTCTGCTTGTGAATATATTTAGACCTACCGAACTTGCATCTTCCCAGGAAGACAAAACAACAAAAAATATCCCTTTCTTCTTCAATGCAGCCATGCATTGTTCTCAGCTTTTCATTCCTGGTGTTTAGAGTAAGCTGTCTAACCTGGAGGGTCAGGAAGGGAGCTGATATTCAATATCAGATATGACTGCAATTTGCACATTCAGTTTTCATGCATGAGGATTTTGTGGCATTGTTTCATGTCTGTAGTCTGAACATGCTGATACTCTTTGGCAGAAAGCTAGCTCAGAACTCTTTATATGGACTGGTAGCAGCTCTGCAGGGATTCAGTCTGGGGTCCTTTCAAGCCCTATTTGGAAAGGCTATGAACGAAATTTGTGATTGTCTACCCCAGAGCTACAGTCCTTCCCTTCATCTTGGGGATATTGTTGAGCATCTCATAGATAGCAACAATGGAGCCTGTTCAGAGTGTCTTTTGAAGTTTGGGTGGGGCGAAATCCAAGGTTTTGAATTCACTTTACCTGCAGGATTTGGATTTCCTTTATCATTCACGCCGAGACATTTCTGGTCAGTCAAAAGTCAGATCAAAGAATTAGAATGGGACGAATTGGAACACAAGACATTGCTGAACATTCACTTGTTCCAGATGCCTTTGTATCATCTGCATCCCAGGTTTGCTCAATGAGACAGGTCTATATATCTTGGTAGATTTAGTGCTCAGGTAGTCAATCACCAGAGTTACATGTCTTTGTAATATTGCTTGAACTAATATGATCAAGGTTGTTCCAAGCATTTGGGGACTTTGGATGATATAGAATACTGCATCCAGACCATTACATTGACTGACTATATGCAGCATGCGACTCATTTGTTAAAACAATGCCATAAGCTACCACTTTGTTTCTGGACAATATTCATTCTACTGGTTTTGACTTATTAAAGCTGAGACAATCTGAAAGGTTTTATTCTCCTAAATAAATCTTCTGGGCTTTAAGACCTTTGGGAAATCCCCTTTTATTGGGATCTTATTGTTTGCTGAGTCAGATTTTCTTTTCTTCTTGCAAACATTTCATTAGCAAATTAGGTAACATTGCCAGTGATCCCAACATTTCAACCCTGAGCTACACATCTTCTCCATTAAAGGCCCCTCTTTCAGAGCTCTTCCACACACAGGAAATTCCTTCTTCTGCATCTTGACCCCCTCACCACTGATCACCAGTAGCAAAGCAGTGATTGCACAAAGTATTCTTAAGTGTGCAAATTTCATAGCAAAACATTTTGGCTGTTGTTTCTGCTGTGCTTCTACTTTGGAGGTAATACGTGGTTGCATGGGGATGTCTCCGTGGCATGGAAAGTCTTTCAATTTCACCATCGACAGAGGCCCTTTTGGTAGAAACCAAAGCAAGGGTTTCATGTCTGCTTCCACAGTTTGGGATTGTCAGGTTGGCTGCTGAATTTCAGGTTGGCCCCTTGCTTCTTTCAAGCCAAAAAAGATGGTCTAATTCAGATAGGTCTTTGCCATGCAAGCTAGTTTGCCTGCTTAGGGGCATTTCATTCAATTGAAATAAATAAATAAATGGCACATTTTGTTCTTATTGATATGCTTTAATTCATGTATGCATCTTTCCCTATAATTCTTTTTGTTTTATTTTCCCTTTGTTTCATGTCCAAACTGTATTATCACAGAATGCCTGCACACTTCTGCCATGAGCAGCATGTTCAGGTGAAAGGCAGATAAAAAACAATACTTTCCCTGGCTTCCTTCAACCATGTAATGGCATATGGGCTCCGTTTTCCAAATTCCACCCAAGAGTTTCTTGTATTATCACAACAAATGTTTTACTCTGCGATATTTGGACCCTCCCCCCCCTTAATTCTTATCCTGTTTCTGAGTCAGACTGAGATTGCATACAAAACAGCATGTCACACAATAACATGCATATTCCTGAAATTAAATTACTCTACTTTGCTGGTACAATATTGTTCCTGTGATGAGACTTTGGTTTTATCTAATGCCAAAATAGGACTTAGCTCTTTCTTTAAAATGAAGGAGGAGGAGGAGGAGGAGGAGGAGGAGGAGGAGGAGGAGGAGGAGGAGGAGGAGGAGGAGGGCATGTTATACCAAAACAGTAGTGTACTGTGTACTGTAGTGTATTAGTGTACTGTGGATTCAGAACAGTAGATTTTGTTCTAATATTTTGGCTAATAATAAGAAATGGTTCTGTGGAGATTGGAGTAGGTTGATTCCCTTGAACACCACCTGCCATGTAACCAGGAATGTGGGGGAAATGCTTTCAGTCTCCTGTTGTTCTATGTTTAGGAAAGGTATGAACAACAATTTGGGCATATTGGGAATAGTTGTTTTTAGAGAAACAAACACTAGAGAAAGTTACATTCGAAATGCCATATATTAGCAAAAACTGTGAATGACAGCAGGGTGTAGATTTTCTAGTGGGTTAATATAAAAAACCACAGGAAGATTGACAAAAAGGAATAGTATGTAGACCTATGACAATGAGATGGACTCCATTTAAAATATATCACCCTCCCCTGCATTTGGAAGTACTTAAATTTGGAATTATATAAAAGGATTTTGGTAGGAAGTGATGGCCTTAATCTTAAGAGTCTTTGTGTGGATGTAATGATTTTGTTTGCATTCCATCTGGCAATCATTTCAAACTAGAGCCACTTAGTATAATAAAAACTTTTTAAAAAATCAAACTTAAACTTAACAAGATTTTTAAAAACAGTGGTTGCTCTCTTGTGCAGTTACCATCTGGGGTGCTGGCTACTTTATTTCTGGGCAGTATGACCCAATGCTGTCTCCGCTAAAGGAATGGATGTTCATTATGAAGTGGGATGTGCTCAGGAAAATTCCTGGGATGGTGAGGATTTGAGCAACTGATTAACTGAACATGAAAAATATATCTGTCTGAATTGCCCCAGAAACCTACTCTTATTTTCTCTGCAGCATGATGGGAACTGGCTCTTCTGTATTCAGATCTCTCCTATATTCAGATCTCTCCTATATTGACTTTTTTGTGGATGTGAAAAGAAGTATCCTAGAAGTGGGTTCTCTATTTATAGACTCTGCATTTATTTATTTATCTCTAGGGGAAAAAAATCTTGATCTCCTTTCAAGTTCTGTTTCACAGCCTCATTCTCCAGGATTTTGGACCAGACAAGCAGTCTGAAAATCTTTTCTTCACCTCCCCTTTTCTCCTCTTTGCATCTCGCTGGACCTGGTAGTCTTTGCCACAAAAGCATTATTCCCTGGGAACTCTGGAGCCAGACCTGTCAGCTCATGGGTTGGGAAGCTCCGTGGGGGTGCTCAGAATTCACTTCCCTCCCTCACCCCAAAGCGGACTGTGCGCGTCAACCCCCCCCCCCCCCGAACCTCGCCGTCTTGTAGCATGACATTTTCTTCATGACAAATTGCTCTGAACTGCACTTGCCGCTGTGGTGGTTAAAAGGCTTACAAAGAGAGACTAAGAAGCATTAGCCAATCGAAGTTGTCCAAGCCACATCTGCTATGGATGAAACACCGATGAGGGAGAATAAGGATTTGGAAGAGGATTGGATCAAAGGGCTGCGAAGGGAACCTAGTTGGCAGGTTAGTGATACAAAGGTGTCTTTGCTTGAAAGCATGCCATTCTCCTGTAAGTGCCCGCAATTTCTCAACTTGGCGGTGGGCTCAGGGCAAATGAAATAATGTGACATCGATTTGCATCTCAGCAGTTCGTGAAAGCAGAGTTAACGGGGAATCAGTGATCATTATGTTTGCATTGTCTTGGGAAGAATGGCTAGGCAATTCTAAATCTTTTTAGTTCAAATTGCAGTGGGGAGGGGGGGAGGAATTAGGCAGAGCTTTGCAAATCTGTAGACATTTCTAAATTTACACTTCTCTTAATAATGGTAGTTACATTAACAAGCTGCAGGTGTGCACTGCACTATTAAAGGAAAGGGGTTTTTTTTTTGCCTCCGCTCTCTGTGCAAATCCAAGTTTAATTCATTATTACAAGAGAATGCAGCACCCACCAGTCATCTACTTTTATAGCGTTGTAACTGAGCTTGTGTGTGTGTGGTTTTAACTTTACTTAATGATGTGATTCCTTTTTTTTTTATGCATTACACATGCATTATCCCAGACGAATGTGCCTGATTATGCTGGACTAGTTGTGAGTAGAGATGCTCTTCGTCCTGAAAGCAAAAGGCAGTTTTCATTAACGGCAATAGTGAATTTTGATCCTCTGCAATACCTGCTTCAAATTTTTTCGAAATACTTATTTCCATTTCATAAATGAAACCTTCCCCCAAGCACCACTGTGTGGCTCTGAATGCTCTTTACATGACATCCTACAAAAGCATAGGATGCACTCTTCCCTCCTGCTCTGCTGCATTTTAATTAGACAACCAACAATGCTGAAGAGAGATGTCATATTGTAGCTTCTTCCTTCTTTGGACCCTCCACACTAGCTTTGGGAGATGCTGTTGTGAACCCATTCAGACGGGGCTAACTTGATGACTTTCCATCGTGGGGAACTGCTTCAAAGTACAGGGCTAAGAAAAACTATCATGTTCCACAAAATACCTTCTTCCCCATGAAAATGACTTTTACAAAATGCCAGATTCTCCCTCATTTGGTAGGGAGAAAGAGAACCGTAACAGTAGCCTGTATGTCTGCAGCATGACCTTGATTAGCCTGGGGGACATCATACTTTGGAATGATGAGAAATTCAGTAAAGAGAAGTTTTGTTTTGTCAGGGCTACGTGGGAACTACATGGTGGATTTGGATCACTATTCTATTTGAGCATCACACATTGAATAATTAGAATTTGATTTTGCAATATGCTCAGTTAGGTTTTTGATTTTTCAAGCCTGCCCCATCTCATAAATTAAAAGGATGTGACAGTCTGATAATTATTGATGGAATAATTTAAATTTGAACTGATAGAAAGGAGGTGCCAGTGGTAAAGAAAAGCTGCATTCTGGAATTAAGAGGAACCCTGTTCTGAATGGGATTGCACCCCCAAGAAAGAAAAGATTTGCAGTTTGGGAGTGCTCCTTGACCCATAGCTGCTATGGAAATTTGCTGGCAAGGAGTGTATTTTCATAATTATGGCTAGAACACCCACTGCAATCCTTCCTGAGCCAGGCAGATTAACCACAGCGATTCCCACTTTGGTTACAACCCATCTTGGTAACTGCAATGTATTTTACCTGGGGCTACCCTTGAAACATGTGCAGAAGTTGCAGTTGGTGCAAAATATGACACCTAGGCTGTTCAGTGAAGGAATCCCATGTTGTCCATACCAAAATACCTGCATTGCCTACCGAACACAATTTAAGATGCTAGTATTGATTTTGAAAGCCCTACATGGCTTAGAGCATAGCTTTCCAAAGTGTGTGTCGCAACACACTACTGTGTCACCTGCGATGTCCTGGTGTGTCACGCAAAAACCCGGAAGCGCTTACAGGGGAACCGAAAGAAGCGGGACCCCCGCCAATCAGCACCTACGTCACTGGTAGTGGTGGTGCGGCGGCAGCGCTGATTGGCGGGGGTCCCGCTTCTTCCGGTTCCCCCCATCAGCACTTCCGGGTTTTTTGCGCGACAGACCAGGACACCGCAGGCTGCGCCGCCGCCACTGTTGGTGTGTGTCGCGAACATGAAAAGTTTGGAAAGCTCTGGCTTAGAGATTGATTATCTGCAGGACTGTCTCTCCTGGTTTGAACCTGCCCAGTTGCTTAATGTGTGGGATGGGGCCGATACGTAGGGAATATGTAGGGCTGATATGTGGGAAAGGGCCTTCTCTGGTGGAGCTCACAGTTATGGACACACACTCTAAAGAAGTGCCTTTGATGCCCAATCTCTCCGTATCTAGGAGGATGGTGAAAGGTACACATACACACACACACCCCTCTCGTTTGCCAAGATTTTTTTAGTTAAATGATTTTACTTTTGGTTTGGATTTTAACTGTATGAATTTTGTTAAGTTTTAGGTTTTACGCTGTGTATTTGTGATAGTTGTATGGTACCCTGAGTGTTGGAATAAATAGAAAGGCAGGATACACAATTATTTGATTATTGTAACCCGCCCAGAGTCCCTTGTATGGGAGATGGGCGGGGAATAAATTGAATAAATAAATAAATAAATAAATAAAAAATAAATAAAATAATAAATAAAATAATACATCAGATAAAAATACTTTACCAGGGACATATGCTGGTTAAGTACGGCATTCTTGTATCATTTGGATCCACTTTTCAATGTGTGACATAAGAGTCACGGAGGAGGCAATTGTAGCAACTTTGCTAAGCAAAAAGCATTATACCCTGTATGTCATTCATAGAATCATAGAGTTGGAAGGGATCTTAGGGGCCATCCAGTCTAATCACTTCTTAGCATAGGATCCACTGGATCATCTCTGACACAAGATTCTGTTTGAATGCCTTCAGGAAGCAGCCTGTTCCACTGGTAGACAGCTTTCTACAGGTCCACGTGAACACTAGATTTGGACTTTATTGGAACAGCATCAGTAGAACTACCAGTTCTGGATGCAAAAATCTGGATGATCACTAGTGGCGCCAAAGTTTAGCGTTTTTCTGTAGCTGGTGGTTGCCTGGATTTTTGTCCCCCAGATCTGGTAGCTGCCCTAAGCATCAGATGATGCATGGGGAATGGAAACGTAACCACACTGGATCTTTCCAGAAATCAGTCCATAAACATCGAGAAATGCATTCTCGGATGGAAGGGCCACCAAAGCTGTAGGATCTATTTAGATACTGAGAGTATCTCTTTAGAACAGGGGTGGGGAACCTTTTTTCTGCCAAGGGCCATTTGGATATTTATAACCGGGGACCGGGGGGGTGGGGGGGTGTTTCTGGGATTTCCATGGACTGGGGGCCGGAGTTTGCAGGCAGGAGCCAATCACAAGCACTGGGGGGCGGGGTTTGCGGGTGGGAGCCAATCACATGGAAGGGGCGGGGTTTGTGGGCGGGAGCCCCACGGGCCTTAGGCGGGAGCCCCGCGGGCCATATATGGCCCACGGTCCTGACGTTGCCCACCCCTGCTTTAGAATGTTGTGAGTTGCAGCCTGAAAAATGGTATTGGGCTTATTTAGACCATGAACTGCAAGGATGTCTAGTTGAATCTCAGCTCTCCTATGATCTCACCAGAAGCCTTTGCTGTCACATTTACCTCCATACCCACACATCCATCTGAAGGAATGTTTGTAATCTAGATTATTAATGCATGCGAAGCATTTTTAAAGGCACTATGTAAAATGATAGTGTTATGGCTGCTAGTTTCATTATTATTAGTGCCAGAAGACCACAGAGGACAGCAGGATAAAAGGAAGGATTGGAATAAAAAGTTACTCTCACTTATGTCATTCTCTGTTTCATCACTTTGCCGCCCGCTAATTCATTTTCATTTAACAGGGTTATTGGAAGGCTGAGCCAATGAAAAGGGATTAATTAAAGACCAAAAGGCTACAGAAAGGTCTGCATTTGAAGGCAGAAGGAAGTCCTACAAGATCGGGGGAAAATGTCCATGCTAAAACTATTTTGGCCATGGAATTTCTAATAGTGAGGAATAGCCTTATTCTACTGTCTTCTAGGTCCATTTGGTATGATTTATTTACTCACATTATGAGATTGTTTGCTTGTTGGATTGATGGATCTGCTTTTGAACTTCAATATTTCACTGGAACTTCCCACTAGTGATTTGTAAAGTCAACAGAGCGTCACCCGGCCATTGTTAAATAGGCACAACTATGACTGGGTAACTCTAGAAGTCACCATAACTTGCTAATGGGGAAATGACCACAGGTGACCAGATCTTGATTCAGTTGACTCTAGACTGAATCTGTATTAAGAAAGAATCACTGGATTGTTAGTTTAGTTAGGTTAGAAATGAACTTGTTGATGGTATTTCCATTGTAACGTACAGCATAGCATACATTCGAGTACAGCGATAGAAACACTTGTGTCCGAAAGGTGCAGTATATTGATTGACCTCGATATGTAAAAGGATCATCAGCCCAGCTCAAGCTGTGAGACTGTTTTGCAGAAATAGATGAAAAATGTGTAGGTGAAGGAATTCTAAGCAATAAAAAATATCATGATCACTGTAGTTTGTCAAACCAATAGTTCCTTCTTCTAATGCACGTGAAATCTTAAGACCTCAGACATTTTACAGTTTTCCCCCTGCAGTCATTCATTGGGTTCCTTAGTCATACCATACTTATTTGGCTTTTTTCTTTCATTTCTGTGTAGCCCAACATGGATTTAGGGAAAAGGATATACACAAATACAGTCCAAAACAATAATTATGCCTTTCATACTCATTGGAAGACACTGTAGCTTGAATCATGTCAACTGGATTTCTATTTTCTCAGTGGAAACATTTCGCTCCTTATCCAATTGACATGATTCAAGCTACAGACAATTCCACCTGGATGACTGAGAACCTTCATAGACTCATTGGAAGACACTCATTTCTGCTGTCCAATTATGGGCAGATACTACTTTTCCAGGCAGTAGGAAGACACCATGAGAACCAGTTTGGTGGAGTAGTTAAGGCACCAGGCTAGAAACTGGGAGACTGTGAGTTCTAGTCCTGCCTTGGGCATGAAGCCAGCTGGGTGACCTTGAGCCAGTCACTCTCTCTCAGCCCTAGGAAAGAGGCAAGGGCAAATCACTTCTGAAATCTTGCCGAGAAAACTGCAGGGACTGTCCAGGCAGTTGCCAGGAGTCAACACTGACTCGAAGGCACAAAAAGGAAAAAAAAGAAGATAATTTAGATACCTTTCCTCCAATGTCCACACTGGGAAAACAAAAAACAAAACAAAATAAAATAAAATAAAAACCACAACGAGTGGTGTTTCATATTATAAACGAAAAGAAAAAAGCTGAGCTAAAAAATTGAGTTGAGATTTGAATCTCTACTTTGTCTTCAGTGAAATTTCAATGTAGGAGAATCAGTAGCCAGATTAAGATACTACTGAATGGTTCCCAGTTCTCTGGTTACCTTATTGAGTCAGGTGAAAAAGTCATCAGTATTAACTACAAATATGGCAATGAGGAATGTGAGGCTACCCAGCTTTATAACAATACTGTCTGGATATGTAAGTTATAGAAATCATTCATCTGACATAATGTGTACATTTGCTTGTTAATTTGTGTCAGAGTGCGCACCGTGGGGCGTCCTGCTCCTTTTTTCAAGACACCAGTGATCCACGTTCTATGCAGTAAATAGACACTCAAGCAGAGATTAGATAAAATAGCCTATTTACTTTATATACATACGTAGTCCAAATACATCCAACAGCAGTAACAAATGATACAGCAATACAGCGATGAGAAGTTTCAATCAGCAACGAGAAGAAAGACTACCAGACCCCTCTGCTTATATACATAAACTGACCAATCACATTATAGGTCACTCTCATCATCTGCCACACCCAACTAAACGATTAGCACCTGTAGTATGAGTCATACACTGCCACATCATCCCTACAACAATGGCTGCTAATTTGGTGACTTGCAGAATAATTCCCCTCTCACCTAGATATCAAGCCTCTCCAGTATAATTTATCTAACTGTAAATTCCTGGGTAAATACAAACCCCAACACCCCTCCAATTTACAATAGATATTACATTTCACTTATACAGAGTAGAAGACATACACATATTGGATACACACATCCTATGTCTCTCTACACTTAGAGGCTTTGTCATCACATCTGCTACATTACTCTCAGATGGATAATATTGTAAATTAATCAGAGATTCTTTTACAGCATTCCTAACATTGTGATACTTGATATCCACATGTTTGCTCCTCCCTCTGATCCTATCATTCTTTGCCATCTGTATACACGCTTCACTGTCTTCATATACACATATAGGTGCCTCAATTGTTACATTAACATCTCTTAACAATTGCCTATACCATATGATCTCTGAACATAGGTCAGATAGTGCAGCGTACTCTGCCTCTGCAGTAGATACGGCAACAGAACTCTGTTTCCGAGACCTCCACCCCACCAAGGTGTTACCAAACCTGATTATCAATCCTGACATTGATTTCCTATCATGTACATCATTACCCCAATCACTATCTACATAGCATTTCAATTCCAATGGTTTACAAGGTTTTATTAATAAACATTTATTAATAGTCCCTTTTAGATATCTAAACACACGTTTAATACCTTTCCAATGCCTCTGGGTAGGTTGCACAACATACCTACTCAGTACATTTACCGCATTCCCGATATCGGGACGCGACCATTGTGCTAAATACAATAAACTTCCAATTATTGACTGATAGTGTTCTTGATTACATGATGTTTGGTCATCGTCTCCAGCCTCTGTCTTAACAAAATCAGTTGTCATCGGGGTAGGAACTTCCTTGCAATGTTCCATATTGTTGTCTCTTAGCAGCTGTTCAATTTTCTTCCGCTCCTCTAGAACGTAACCCCCATCAACCTTCTGAATACCTACACCTAGGTAATTTCTAATCTCTCCCAGATCTTTAACATCAAATTGTTGCTTCAGTTTTTCAGTAAATTCATTTACCCTCCTTTGATCTTTAGCTATAAAACACAAATCGTCTACAAAGATCAAAAGCAACACCTGTTCATCATTATCACATTGCTTTATATACAGACATGGGTCAGCCTTGCTACACTTAAACCCCATTCTTTGCAATGCCTCATCTAATCGCAGATTCCAGCAACGTGCCAATTGCCTGAGTCCATACAACGCTTTCTGCAACTTGTACACTCTAACTGCATCATTAGATTCATATCCTGGAGCTTCAGTCATATAAATTTCTTCCCTCAAATCAGCATGCAGATATGCTGTGGTGATATCATAATGGTTCACTACACAATTCCCAGCTGCTGTCATTGCTAAGGCAAACCTGAATGTCTCCCCTCTTAGTGTTGGCGCAAAAACCTCATCATAAGTCTGATTCTTAACCTGGGAAAACCCTTGTGCTACAAGCCTAGCCTTATACTGAATATCACCATTGACTAAGGTCTTCTTCTTATAAACCCACCTACAACCTACTGCCCTATGCCCCTCAGGCAGCCTGGTAGATTTAAACACCTTATGAGAATTAATGGCATTCATTTCCACATCCATAGCAGCTTTCCACTTTTTCTGCTCTTGTGGTGGCAACTCCAATATCTCTTTATAACTATGAGGTTCATAATTAACAAAACACACTTTAACATCACCTGGTGTGTAACGTTGAGGTGGTATGCCCTTGTTAACTCTTTCAGATCTGCGCAACACAGTAGCATCCTGCTTTATTGGCACACTAGGAGATAATTCCTCTTCATCCTTAATCACATCTCTGGACTCTCGCTGCTCTGATAACTCGAACTGTCCCTGACTAGGAAGAAAAACCTCACTCCCTCCGTGTAACTTCTGCCAATTGCTATGCTCACTAAAACTTGCTGATCTGGAAATAACAACTTTTCTGCCATCGGTGAACCTATATCCCTTGGTTCCTGGCTCATACCCCACAAACGTCATCTTCTGTGCTTTTGCCTGCCCTTTCCTACGTACCTCCTTATGCACGTGAACATAGGCAGTGCACCCAAACACCTTCAAATGAGCTAATGATGGCTTATTGTCATATAAAATATAATATGGAGTTTGATTCACAGACACACTCCACAACCTGTTAATTAAATAATTAGCAGTCAATATAGCTTCTCCCCAGTATCCTCTAGTCAGCTGAAAGTGAGTCCTTTACTGTCTGTAATGCCAAATTCCTGCGTTCCGCCACACCATTCTCAGCTGAACTATGCGGATTGGTTCTCCTATGCGCAATGCCCCTCCTACTGAGCCATTGCTGAAAACTGCCACTCATAAACTCAGTGCCCCGGTCAGTTTGCAAACTACACACCTTTGTGCTATATCTACGTTCCACAAACTGCACCCAATTCCTGAACTTATCAAATGTTTGGCTTTTAGCTTTCAACAGGTAACAGAACCCAAATCTGGTGAAATCATCCACAATGACTAAAACATATTTAGCACCACCTAATGTGGCTGGTAATGGGCCAATTAGGTCAGCGTGAACTAATTCAAAACATTTATGTGACTTTCTATCACTAAATTTGCTTACAGGATACACCTTTGACTTTGCAACCTTACATGCCGTGCAATCCAGATAAGCTTGGCATGGTTTCAAATCCATTCCAGAACTTGCTTCAGACGTCTTTTCAACCACTTTGAAACTTGGATGCCCCAACTGTCTATGCCACAAATGTTCACATGAATCATGGGTTGGTTTGTTGATCATGGCTACATCATGGTTCTTGGGTTTCATCATTACATATAAACTGTTCTGTAATACACCCTCACCACAGACATGATTATCCTTCATAACAATGCATTCACACTTACCAAACGTTACATCATATCCCTGTTTATCTAACTGAGAAACACTTATGATGTTATACTCAGTCTGGTACACATAGCATAGATAATTCAATATTTAAACTTGGTACATACACAACCCCTCTGCCAGTAACAGATGCAACACTCCCATTTGCCAGGCTAACATGGTCCCGTTCAGCCTGCATAAACCTTTTAAACATCTGCCTGTTATTGGCAACATTTTCGCTAGCTCCGCTGTCCAGAAGCCACGTCTCCTTTAAATTCCTTTCAGTAGAATTAATCACCGACAGCTGGACAGCACTTCGTTGCTTGGAAATCCTCGGCTTGACTTTTGCTTTCCGTCTAGCAACATCACCGTCTTTTTGCAAATGCTTATCAGACCCACAGCGAAAACAAGTACGCTTTACAGATAATACATTATCAGTGTTACAAGAATAACATTCCCTAACAGACATACTACTCTGCTTTGGCTTAATTATGTTATAATCTTTCCTCCTTTGTTCCTCCTCCAGAAGTCTCCCAGTTAAATAATTTACGCTCAAATCGCTCTCAGATAAAGACCCGAAACTGGTAGCTAAATTATCCCATGTTTCATTAAGAGAACTGAGAATTACATAAACTTTATGCGCTTCTGAGAATTGCATATCTCTCTGTGACAAACCAGTCATATAATGCAAATGTTCAAGAATACTCCCATTGTCATGTAATTTAGCATGATAAAGCTTTCTTGTCAACATAACCTTGCATAACAGTGTGCTTCTAAGATAAACATTTCTTAAAGCTTCCCAACACCTACTGGCTAACTGGAATTCTCTAACATAACATAATTGGCTGTCCTCCAAGCATAAAATTATGCTTGCCAATGCTCTCTCATTCTGCAAAATAACGTCCTCATCGTCCAACTCGTCTAGTGGCTCATGGACGACCTTCCAAATACCTTCCCGGCGAAGAAACATTTCCATCTTGTACGCCCATGACAGATAATTGGTGTCATTCAGCCGTTCCATAGGAAAACCACCTCCAACTGTAGACTGCATTTTCACTGTGCTCATCCTCCTCAGCCCCTCCTGGGCAGACACCGATGAATAAATAGCACAGACTTTATCAGAATGTCCTTCAGCTGCAAACAGGCCTAGGAAAAATACACAGCCAGGCACGGAACCTGCAAAAGCTCCAAACTCGCCCCAGATATCCAAACAACACCTGGATAGGCTTCCAACGTCCTCACAGCCGTGCCTGCACACATTCCACTGCTGGGCCCGTAACCTGTCAGAGTGCGCACCGTGGGGCGGCCTGCTCCTTTTTCCAAGACACCAGTGATCCACGTTCTATGCAGTAAATAGACACTCAAGCAGAGATTAGATATAATAGCCTTTTTCCTTTATATACATACGTAGTCCAAAATACATCCAACAGCAGTAACAAATGATACAGCAATACAGCGATGAGAAGTTTCAACAGCAACGAGAAGAAAGAACAGGTATTCTCTGCTTATATACATAAACTGACCAATCACATTATAGGTCACCCTCATCATCTGCCACACCCAACTAAATGATAGCACCTGTAGTATGAGTCATTGCTGCCACATCATCCCTACAACAATGGCTGCTAATTCGATGACTTGCAGAATAATTCCCCTCTCACCTAGATATCAAGCCTCTCCAGTATAATTTATCTATCTGTAAATTCCTGGGTATATACAAACCCCAACAATTTGTCCTCCACATTCTGCATAATCTTTCCTAAAGTTTAGCAAATTGCTGTTTTAAATTAATAAGAATTTGGCCTAAAGTAATTCTTTTTTCACATACAATATAATTGGAGAAAAGAAAGAAAAGTAGAGAAACTTAATTAGTAGCTTAATGTTTGGATTTAGGATGAATTGTTTTCATTGATGGGAATAACATTAATGAATGGGAAACCTTCATATGCAATCCAGTCTTACTTGAGATGTTTTTTGAACAATTGATGTACAAAGTTGAGAACTTGCTTGACTCTCTCAGTGAAGATAATGAAGTGCTTAAAACCTTTGTAGGCCTATATAGAAACAACTTTATTGAATGCAGTAGAATTTACTTCAAGGAAAGTAAATGTAGAATTGACACCTATCAGTTATTTTCAATAATGAAACGTGTAAGGAACAAAAGTATTTCTGAACGTAATATGAGGATTCAAAAGAATATTTCGCTGAAGGTTCATTTCTTCAAAACTAAGGCATAGGTATAACAATATAAACTAATAATATAGTCAAAGCATAAAAAAAAGATTCTTAGTTGCCAGCTCTTTTTGGAAATCCTGCATGATATGGCCAGTCAACAGCTTTCAAATAATGCCTTTTAAATAATGACACTACGAAGATTTTTTGATCAAAACTAGAGCTGTGTGTGTGTGTGTGTGTGTGTACTGTATGTATGTACAGTGTGTGTGTGTGTGTGTGTGTGTGTGTGTATATATATATATATATATATATATAGTATATAGTATATAGTATATAGTATATAGTATATAGTATATAGTATATAGTATATATTGTATATATATTTATTTATTTATTCAAATTTCTATCACCGCCCATTTCCCCCAATGGGGGACTCTGGGCGGTTTACATATATGCACGTACAGATGAGTTTGACACAATTCCTAAGAAGAATTCTTATAAGAATATTCTAATAAGAATTCCTATTCTAGAGCAAGATTTGAGTTGTTGGATTCCATGGCCAAATAGGGATGCTTCCATCACCTGCCATATCATGAGAGGTTTTGTGTATGTGGTCCCCAGCCATCAAAGATATTGCTTATGTTTTGTTTGACTGTCAACTCTATGCCCCCTTTAGATAGATATTTAACATCCCTACTTGAAAGAACAGCCCAGTGGGACCTAGATCACAGATTGTCCTACTTCCTCCTGGGCT
This sequence comes from Charina bottae, assembly GCA_023362775.1. NCBI lineage: Eukaryota > Metazoa > Chordata > Lepidosauria > Squamata > Charinaidae > Charina > Charina bottae. The sequence goes on from JALMGJ010000019.1 coordinate 8,313,298, forward strand.
CTAATGAGCAAAACCGCTAAGTTTATAGACAAGGCAGTTCAGCTAAGAACCCATTATATTGAACAGATCGGGATATCATGTAAAGGCGATGTATTTATCTGAACACTGATTCTTTGTATTTACCACATATGTATTTTATTATTGTACTTTCTTTTACCTATTTTATCCTGGAACTAGGCCCTCTATTTTATCTTTATTTTATTTTCTTTGATATGGTCGTAAGACTAATCAATTAATAAACTACTAATACTACTGCATGTGCAGAAGCAATTGTTCCATGTGTCCCTGTCTGTTAGGAAGTTATGAACAATGTTAATGGATCTTGGTTCTAACTGATTATAAAGGAATGTGTGTAAACCTTTAACTATTCATCATGCTTGATGGGTAACCAAGGCAAGATATAGTAAAGAAGATTATCTGGACTTTGGACAAGCCTGAGTTTCTATAAAGTCATGCTGAAAATCTGTGAAGTTCAGACCACTATATAGCAATAATAGGACAAGCCCAAACCATATGAGTGTTTTAATTCCAGAGTTGCATCTCCAACAACAAGGTATCAATTCATTATTATATTTGCTTCACTATGGAGAAATAAAGGGGAAAAGGGAAAAAATGGAAAAAAAGACAGAAATATATTATAAAACAATTAAATTGTAACTGAACTTTAAGCCCAAAGGAAAACAATTTCATGTACAGTATCATTATTTCAAAAGTCATGTACATATTTCATATGGATTTCATCTTTCAGCCTCTGATGAAGGTAGATTTCTGTTTTAGGAATCTCATACAATATTTGTAAAACCTTTTAACAAGTATCAATCCTTGTTCGTTCAATGATCACTTGCAATGCCTAGATTGCAAGATAAATATGGAAAATATTTGGAGCAATGATATAATTTTGATTTGAGCAATGATACTAAACATTACTGGGAAAATCTCTAATAAATTCAGTAGTACAGGTAGTCCTCGTTTAGCGACCACAATTGGGACCAGTAACTCAATCATTAAGCGAAGCAGTTGCTAAGTGAAACCGCGACTGTGCTTATGATCTTACTTCAGCTTTCCTTTGCTTTACAGACCTGTGAAGGTTGTAAATGCGAGGATTGGTCGTAAAGTTACCTTTTCATCACTCTTGTAACTGCAAATTGTCGCTATGCAAGGCAGTCACTAAATGAGGACTACCTGTATAATATAATCACTCAAGTGGAGTTGAAAATGAATAAACACTTTATTACAGTCCAAGAACAGATATAAAAGTAAAAATAATCAAATGCAATTTGAGAATACAATAAGATCTCATTAATTAAGTAAATCACCTACTTTATTTATTTATTTATTTATTTATTTATTTATTTATTTATTTATTTATATGTCAAATTTTGTCACCGCCCATCCCTTTCAAAAGAGGGACTCTGGGCAGTTTATAATAAACTAAAAATGCAGATTAAAATACAATAAAAACAGACTTCTGTTGTTAGATCTGAACATAGCAAAGCTTTATGGCTTGGGCACAGAATTTAGCTATTGTATAGATGATTTCAGATTGCTTATCATTTAGGAAAATGTCTACTTACCATTGGTCTGAACAGCCGGGCAGTCTATCTTTTAAGGGTTCAGTTAGTGGGGAGCACAGGGGCATCTTCTGTGCAAAAAGGATGTCTGATTAGGTTGTATATATGAGGATTGGTCACAAAGTTACATATTCATCACCATAGCAAACGGTCGCTAAACGAGGCAGCCACTAAACATGAATAGAGTCAGTATAGCCTTGGGGCAGCTGTAAAGTTATTCTGAAGTTCCATATTTTCTAGTCTTTGTTTCATAGCCTCTCCTGATTTACCTAATCTCATGTTTAAAGGGAAATCCGGAGACATACCCAAATGGAGCAGGGGAGTTGAAAAGATGAATTCTCATTTAGTTTTCAGCAATGAAATACTAAACTTTGTGTTCTTTTTCAAGCTTTGAATTAATTCTTCTTCTTCTTCTTCTTCTTCTTCTTCTTCTTCTTCTTCTTCTTCCTCCTCCTCCTCCTCCTCCTCCTCCTCCTCCTCCTCCTCCTCCTCCTCCTCCTCCTCCTCCTCCTCCTCCTCCTCCTCCTCCTCTTCCTCTTTTTTTCTTTTTCTTTTTCTTTTTCTTTTTCTTTTTCTTTTTCTTTTTCTTTTTCTTTTTCTTTTTCTTTTTCTTTTTCTTTTTCTTTTTCTTTTTCTTTTTCTTTCTGACAGAGAGACAAAGAAAAGGACTTCCATGGAACTTGATTATTTTTTCTTCATTTGTTTTGCTTATGAAACACATTTCCAAGCATCCTCTTGTTTAAAGAAAAAAGCAGTATACACAGGATTTAGACTGGCACTCAGTTAATGTTTACACAACATCAAGCTTCTGATTTTAATTTTTTGTTATAGTCTTTAAAATAAAAAAGAAACAAAAAAGGTTGCAAGTGTGTAAAGTTCACAAGCTCCAGAGTTTAACGGCTTGCAAGATAGATATTTGCTTGAGATTTAAAGTACACGTTACACTAGCAAACTTGGTGATGATGTTGATGATTATGTACACAACTTCTGCGTAGCTTCTGGGCAAAGTGTTGGTTCCCATTGGTGTAAAGTGTTGTCTCACCTGGTCTCCACTCCCCTCACTGGTGAGTGTTCTGGTCTTATCTTGTTTCTGTTTCTCCACTGGCAGAAATTCGTACCATAACTTGCTTCTGTTCTAGTCATATCAGGTAGTCATGTCATACTCTGCTTTGTTTTTTTCCACTCCATAGCATTATTCTCTACATTTTGAGATTGGTGGGAATGAAAGTGATTGCAGGCTTCTTCCTGTATACAGAAATGAGTAGAAAAGCTGAGGTGTGAAAGGGCCTCAGCATTTTTTACTCTGTGCCCTTGTTTTATATGTATTAGAATTAGCCCACCATTTAAACAAATGGGGCTCCTGTTTCTGAGATGTAGTTTGAGCCTGAAAATATGTATTAATTTAAATAGTTACATAAGATTTTGTAGTATCAATCTTAATTACAATCAAAGACAGACTAATTCCTAGGATCCCCATAGCAATTATTTTTAATACTTGCAATTAATTAAGTAATTGGCAATTTTTGTTGTGCTTCACACACTCCATTTCTGAGGAGCAGACTGCTACTGTATAACTAGAATACAAATAGAATATTTAGACTAAGTGAATCTACCTTGGGTAAGCCACACAGACTTCATATAGTTCTTCTGGATTAGAAGATACAGTTCTTCTTCTAAACTACTGAAGACTACCTCCATAAATGGATGTCATGAGCCTATCTTCCCAATACCTTCCTTCTTAGCGTGTAATAGTTTTGACAAAACTGAATGAATAGACTGGAAAGGACACAGACCTCAGCCAGGAGGTTACTGATTATTTATTTTAAGGTGATTATGAAAACCCATAATCCCAACTTCGCTGGCATTCCTCCCCTTTTTTAGGGTACACCCAGGATCAGCATCAAGTTCTTCATCCTCTGCTGGGGTCTCTTCCAAATTTATTTTATTTATTTTATTTTCCAATGAGAGTTTGAGAATGAACACTCGGCCCAAGGCTTTTGAAAACCAAAGGAGCTGCAGTGTTAATCACATCAGCTTGTCCGTTTGCACTTGCACTTATTTATTATTATTATTATTATTATTATTATTATTAATTTAATTTATATGACCGCCCATCTCCCCCAATGGGGAACTCTGGGCGGTTAGAAGCTGTATTTGTTTAATGAAAATCAAAGAACAAAGATAGCATCAAATGTTTCTTGATTGAGATTAAACAACTCACTGGATAGGATTTATTTATTTAAATTTGTATTACCGCCCATCTCCCCCATCGGGGGACCCTGGGCGGATGTGTCACAGATTTCATCACTGTAATATGATGAGTAGATGTGTAATAATACAAAATATGCATAGGTCAATATTGTGATATGGCATAGAAACAAATAGAATGTACTTGTTTTGTTTTGTTTTGTTTTGTAAGCACTAGTTATTTGGTGAGTTGTGTTCCTCCTTGGTCTTACCAAAAGCCTTGGGGGCAAAGTAGAAGAAGGATGCATGCTTGACTAGTTATGATATAAGGAGTAGTCTTTTTTTTTAAAAAAAAAAAAAGACAGCTGTTCCCAATTAAATGCACCTGTAGAAATATTTGTGCAGGTTTTTAAGTCAATTAATTAATGAGATTGGTTTTGGGGTGATTTTCATTTTCAACAATAAAAAAACCAGTGTTTTATCTTGAAATGACTTGGGTAGAACACATTTCTTCAGATGCGCTAGCAGGCGTTCGTTGAAGGCGTCAAAAGCTACTGTTTAATTTAAGCTCCATTCACATCATCTTCAAATGGTAATTTGAAAAATCATCTTTTGTATTGTAATATTGAGCACTCATAAATTTGAAAATCAGATTAAGACAGCAAAAATAATTGGATATTTATGATTATCCAAAACTTCCAAACCAACAAATAAAACACAAATGGTGTTAGACAATAAGGTCCTAAGAAATTTCCAGTAACTAAATGTGGAGTCATTTGTGCAGAGGTCAGATCTATCTTCCTTCCTTCCTTCCTTCCTTCCTTCCTTCCTTCCTTCCTTCCTTCCTTCCTTCCTTCCTTCCTTCCTTCCTTCCTTCCTTGAGTCAAGGTGTCATTTTTGATAATAATTTCCCCTAGCAGTTTACAAACAATATAAACAATGGTAAATAAAAATGCAATAAATGTCACTCTTTACCAAAAATGTTCTAAGGTCCTTCTCACTGGGCTGTTGGTGATAATGATTCAGAGAGGATGTGTGTGGGGGGAATTATTCAACTTTTATTTAAATGTGGTTGTCACATCTCTCCTTCCCTCTTTCTTCAGGGACCCTCCCACCCAGCAGTTGATGGCAATGGCCATCTTTGTGATGTTTGTGTTTCTTTGTAGCATATTCCTGCACACACACACACTCCTGCACCTTCTCCTTTGGAAGGTTCAAAGAGATGTACTGCCAGTGAAATGGCCTGCATTTTCATGGATAAGGACTCTTCATAATATTCTTACCTGGAGTCCTCCGAGGCCCAAGTTGCTAATTTTCAAAATCTTTGCTCTTTGACAATCTCTGCTATTAAGTTACCTTTCTACCTTGATAAATTAAACCTTTGCTAGCAGCATTTACTTGGGAAAACTGCTGGCTGTAGACTTATTTAGGCAGAAATTCTTTGTTAGAATATAGATGAAAGTTAAGGTCACTCTGGCCCAATTTCATTTTAATTGCTTATTCATGCTTCACACGATCACCTTCCCTTCTCCCTCAACTCTTGCTGTTTCCACAGGGCCACAGGGGTGATCCAAGATAAATAAGGGGCAAATGGTGACATTACATTGCCAATACTTTGCAAATATAGGAAGTAGAGTTGCTGAATCTGCTCCAAGGGATCTACCTGTCCTATTTCTTGCACTGTTTCTTTATAACTTTGGAAGCAGTATTTGTATTTTAATTCAACCTGACATATTCCACTTTCAACTCTGCTGAATAATATATTGCCTTTTTTTGTTTGTTTGTTTCTACCTCAAGTTTCTCATTCTGATATTTGCAAGTTTTGTTCATACACCCAGGAAAAAAATATATGCATGGATAATCCTACATATGCTTGTGCACACTTTTAATCAACACATTTCTGAATGTATGTTTTTAATATATGCAAATGTTGTACAATTTTCTCATAACAAATATAAATTTTGTTTCTGCTTTTCTGTAATGTCTACATTTTTGTGTATATATTTTGATAAAATCAAAGCACGCATATGCATATAACATTTTTGTGTATATTATCATCATCATCATCATCATCATCATCATCATCATCATCTTGATTTATCACCGCCCATCTCCCCCGTGGGGGACTCTGGGTGGTTTACAAACAGAGTATAACTCATTAAAATACAATTATAAATAGATTAAAATACATCTTAATTAACAATTTAAACATATAATAAATATAATAAAATCCAAATGGCAGAATCTTTTTAAGTCCATGGGGAGGGCACTCCATGGGCACCCTCAGGCACTAGCCATCCCCAAGAGCATACTCTCTCCGTCCCACCCCAAGCATATTGACACAACCAGGTTTTAAGCATTTTCCGAAAATCCAGGAGTGAGGGGGACTGTCTTATCTCCGGGGGAAGGATGTTCCATAGGGCAGGGGCTACAGCAGAGAAGGCCCACTTCCGAGACCCCGCTAGATGGAATTCTTTAACTGATGGGGTCCGTAGCATGCCCTCTCTGCATGTCCGGGTAGGACGGGATGATAAAATGGGGATGAGACGGTCACTCAGGTAACCTGGTCCCATGCCATGTAGGGATTTAAAGGTAATAACCAACACCTTGAATTGGACCCGGAAGCAAACTGGAACCCAGTGCAGCTCGCACAGCAGTGTTACATGTGTCCTCCTTGGGACATCTAGAATTGTCTGCGCGGCTGCGTTCTGGATCAGCTGTAGCTTCCGGATATTCTTCAAGGGTAGCCCCATGTAGAGCGCGTTACAGTAGTCTATGTGGGAGATAACCAGGGCATGAGTGACCGTTCGAAGGGCCTCTCGCTCCAGGAAGGGGCGTAACTGGCGTACAACACGAAGTTGAGCAAAGGCCCTCTTGGCCACAACTGCCACCTGCATTATATATTTTGATAAAATCAAAGCACGCATATGCATTGAGAGCCAGTTTGGTCTAGTGGTTAAGGCGCTGGGCTAGAAACCAGGAGACAGAGTTCTAGTCCCGCCTTAGGCATGAAAGCTGGCTGAGTGACCCTGGGCCAGTCCCTGTCTCTCAGCCCTAGGAAGGAGCCAATGGCAAACCAGGAGACTGAGAGTTCTAGTCCTACGTTAGGCATGAAAGCCGGCTGGGTGATCTTGGGCCAGTCCTGGTCTCTCAGCCCTAGGAAGGAGCCAATGGCAAACCAGGAGCCTGAGAGTTCTAGTCCTGCCGTAGGCATGAAAGCTGGCTGGGTGATCCTGGGCCAGTCCCGGTCTCTCAGCCCTAGGAAGGAGCCAATGGCAAACCAGGAGACTGAGAGTTCTAGTCCTACGTTAGGCATGAAAGCCGGCTGGGTGATCTTGGGCCAGTCCTGGTCTCTCAGCCCTAGGAAGGAGCCAATGGGAAACCAGGAGCCTGAGAGTTCTAGTCCCGCTGTAGGCATGAAAGCCGGCTGGGTGACCTCGGGCCAGTCCCTCTCTCTCAGCCCAACTCACCTCACAAGGTGGTTGTTGTGGGGAAAATAGGAGGAGGAAGGAGTATTATGTATGTTTGCCGCCTTGAGTTATTTATAAAAATAATAAAGGCAGGATAAAAATTAATTAATTAATTAATTAATTAATTATGGGTATCTATCTATATACTGAGATGCTTCAAAACAATATATTCATATGAAAATTGTAATATGATAATTTTCTCATCCAGTACTGTCAGTTAGAAACAAAATGCTGTAGGTAAAGTGAAGCATTGCCTTCTGTTAGGGTTGTAGTCTAATAATCCAAATAAATAAGGATAACACTGTTGTACCTCATAGCCAATTGAAGTAGACAGGAGCTTTTATTATGAATCAGATTTTGGATTCTAATGTTCACTCCAGGAAATGGACAAACAGATAATGACGGTATTTTCACAAAGTAATGGTCATTGTTTGTACATTTTCCCCTTGCAAAAGAGAAAAGGTCCTTAAAGTGTAAAGTTACCCTTTGAAAAAAAGAATTCAGCAAGAAATTGGAAAATAACAGGTTTCTTAGTGTAGCTTCTTTCCAGATAAAGCATTATTAAAATCACAGTGATTAAACATATAGAATATCCAAACTGTCTGAAGTTTTTTTTTTTTAAAAAAAACTGCATGGTTCTTGCCTCTAACCTTTTAGAGATGCTTGAAAGGTCAACAAACCAGCAAATCTCGCAGAGATAGGACATTGATTCCAAAAACTTTGTGTCTGTACAGTGTCTCGTTGAAGGCTTCTATGAAAATAGCAGAGGAGAGATGGGCTCTCTTAAAAAGGAAATATGTGTTAATTCCCTTGCAGAGATGTACTATAACTGATCCTTCTCAATTTATTGTTAAACAATATGGATTAATGAGTAAACCAAACGTATGGGTGGATGATACAGAAAGGGTATTGCTGGCAGAATCCTAAGCAGATTTTGAAGAGTGCCAAAAATGTACATGAAGTGGTCGGAATACTCCATAGAATGAAATTCACTGTAAGAGTAAAATGATGCTCACTGTGGTTAAAAAAAAAAAAGAGACTTGCAAGACAAATGGTGCCATCTACTTTTGAGTCTGACCATTCTTATCTAGGGTCTGTCTTTCAAGGCTGCCCTTAAGTTCATTGGTTACTTGAATCACTGATGTCTGTCCTTGTTTATTTAAGGGGACTGAGCTTTCATTCAGTCCATTTGAAAAACCCTGTAAAACATTCTGAGCTCGTTTGTGTGTTTGTTTGTTAAACAACATGTCCCTTAGGTAGATACCTCTGTTTCTCTCTCTCATTCTGTTTAATTTATGCATGGAAAATTGCATTCCGATTTTCCAAATAATATAATCTCTTTTCATAGTAGGCAATCTTACTTCAAAGTGTTTGGGCAACTAATAACACTGAGCTTGTAGAAATGACATATATATTAAAGAAAATGTCTGAATATGTTTTTCCATTAGTATCCACCAGATTTTCCTGAACAGGAGTTGTGCAGAAACTCTACTAATGGATTTTATCCTTAGGTCATTTCCGCACTATTGACTCATAACGTCTTTATAGCATTGTTGAAATGATATAAATCCTCTCCCCATTATGTTATTTTGACGTAACAATGGTTGGAAGACTAGAAGATGCTATAAATTGCTACCAGAGAAATGAGTTTAATCTACCTATTAACCATGGTGAATTTATTTGTTTTATTTTTATTTATTTATTTATTCATTCATTCCTCACATTTCTTCACCACCCATCTTGCCAAAGCGACTCTTTACTGGATCAGTTTAAGTAGAGGAGAAAAAAGTATTCAAAAGTTAAGCTTCTTAGCCATGGTCAATACTATTAACCTTGGTAGCTTGCCTTGGATGGGTTCACAGTTGATGCTGATGCTTTCTGGAAGTTAGGTGAGTCCTAGAGATGATGCATAGAGATTTCTGCCTTGATCCATTAGCCTTTGCCATTAGATGTTATCTTTCATAATATCTATGTTGTTAATCCCTATGTTGTCTTCCATAATACCTGAAAATGATAAGGAGACATTTGTTGATGATAAATAGCCCCATTTCTCTTTTCCAACCTAGTCCAAGGAGACTAAAGTCAATAATAGCCTGGATAAGCTTCAGTCAATATTATTTTTCATCAGAGTCGTTGGGTAGGGTTTTAAGAGTTTTAGATAAGGTATCAATACATCAAGATGGGGATTGGTGGAAGAAGGGCCAGATTCATTGTTTGGAAGCGCTCCACAATTTGGTACTATTTGGGGGTTTGATCTGGTTTGTGGCCCTGCTCAAGGGTATCTTTGACCCTCTTAGGATCATACGCAAGCTGCATTCATTCCAGAAGTGAAATTTTACACTGAGATTGGATTACATGGATAGAATCTATATGTGCCTGCCTTTGAGAAGTTTTTGGAAGCTTTAATTCGTTCAGATGAAATAACTGCATTATTAGTCACTGCCTGAATTTGGCAGGACGTGACTTCTTTTTTATGCCAACAATGTCATCTGGGAATGATTCAACTATCATCTTTTAAAGCTGGACAAGAACCTAAATGGCTGGGGTTTTTTTTGCAGCCCAACTACCAGCCCAGTGTCTTCTGCATATCTACCACTGTTCCAATTAACAAGTGACAGACATAGATTATATAACAAGGATTGCAATGAAATATGGTCATCCTTTATTGAAACTGTTGTGTAAAACTTTATATACATACAGTATACACATATATAAGCAGATAGGTAGACAATTTATTGTATAAATGACATTAAATGTTTGAACTGGTCGCCATTTTCTTCTAAACACTTCCTTAATCATTTGACTCAGGACTTTGAATATTCCTAAGTACAGTAACATTTTCTCTGAAAAAAAATTAATTATAAAACATATTGTGATTGGCCTATAAGGGCCAGACTTTTGACACACCCTGTGTCTGTATGTGTATGTGTGTTTGTGAATGTTCGTTCTTGTTTTGTTCATTTTTTTCTCTTTTTCTCTTCTTTCTATTGCTTTCTTTCCCCCCCCCTTAAATAAATAAATAAAGGCCGACCCTCCCCCAATTAGCAGTTGGGTCGTGATCTAAACTATTTAAAAATATATCTTTATTACTATTCTGTCACTTCTGAAACTGTTAAGAATAACAGGAAAGTAAAAAGCAAGGGAACTGAGTTGGTTCTTTGTTGCTGGTACTTCCATAGTGAATTGTTTCATTGTTATTTTTAACTGTTCTGTTTAATTTCTCAAGTATTTTATCAACTCCAGAAACAGGTTCTTGCTTTCACTCCCTTTCCCCTCTTTTATAATTTTATATATTTATCTGTCTCTTTATAGTTTGGTTTAGAAATGGTTCTAAAATGAATTTATGTTACTTTGTAATTGAGATGTTTATTTTTCTTAGCACATTAAAATAATACTTGGGAAAATTGATTTTTTAAACTTAATAGCAAGGCTTATAGAACAGGATAAATCTGAAATTAATAGCTACGAAAGCTGTCATTTCATTTTTATCATTTGTTCATCATAAAAAGTAAACCTACTCCACTGCTAATTTTAATTTTATCAAGAAGATAAATAGTTCAGGCTAATGAAATTATAGATATTCAATGCCAAAGGCATTTGTGGGAATCTGTTAATCATTTAACTCTGTCACAGCAAATGTTTTGTCTTCATAAACCAATTAAAACAGAAAATTTCTTCCACTAAAATGGGTGCCATTCTTTGTTGCCTAAAGCAAATTAAAACAGCATTTGTTTAAAAATGTGCTTTCAAGACAGTCTTCAGGTAAATAATTAATATGTGGGTCTAAAACAATATCTTTAGTGTTCCCAGGCAAATAAGCACTATATATATTTTAGAGTCAATGGAATTCTACCTTGGGCTAAAAAAATAATTTTAAAAATGATCTCTGTCTTTACTGTTCACCATTGCCAGACAGCATTAAGATCAATGTTATTTATTTCTCCACCAATTTGATTAGAATTTAAGGCTTAATATGGTAAGGGTAGACATCCCATTACAAGATAATTAAGTTAAAAATCTGTGTCTTGCACAAGAGATCTCAGATTAAATTCAAAGACATGCTGATTGTTTTAAAATAAGCTGATGACCAAGAATTTCTAAAACATTATCTTTTCAAAACACTGGGCCATCTATTACCCAAGTCTTTACAAGGCATATTTAAATGAATTCATAATATTGCCGAAGTGTTGTGTTTTTCCCAGACCTATGCTATGACATATAATTGGAATGTTTCTGATTTTATGACTCTCGTAGTATTATAGACAGTAAGAAAGTACTTAAAAACAAATGGAAATGTCTTGATTACAAGTGTGAAGGAAAGAGCTTGAAAAAAATATATCTTAAAATGATGTAGATAGAAATCATGTTTGTAGCACCAATTATTTTGGAACCATTTCACATCTGGCTTTCATTTACAGTTTTTCTTAAAGAAGAATTTTCTTATTTAGTTTTTTGGGTCTTGGAGCCTTGTGAGACTTGAGATTCTCATATGAGGGAAAGAGATTTGTGAAGAACTTGCTCAGTTATGTTCTTGGAGGCCCAGAGAAACTAGAAGAGAAATAACAAATTCCTCTCCCACTGATCAAGGACAATCAGTGTTCTTGAAGAGTAAATAATCAAACTTTTAGTGATCCCCTTTTCATAGCATTTTGGGAAAATAAGACTTTTAGGTCATGTTACCTTGGTTTTAAGTCATGTCTGGGAATATGGAATGGGTAATGGGTCTTAGAAAATCGGCTTGATGTAGAGAAGAGGGAATCATGTCTTATGGAACAGTGAACTTAGCTCTAACTGGAATGTCAAAACTTGAAAATATAAAACTCAGGGTATAGAGCAGAATCTTGCATAGAAGAAAGAGCATACAGTTGTGCTAGGTCAGGGTAGGTAAAGGTAAAGGTTCCCCCCGCACATTTGTGCAGTCGTGTCCGATTCTAGGGGCCGGTGCTCATCTCTGTTTGTTAGCTGAAGAGCCAGCGTTGTCCGAAGACGCTTCCACAGTCATGTGGCCGCATGACGCACGCAGAACGCTGTTACCTACCCACCGAAGTGGTACCTATTCATCTACTTGCATTTGCATGCTTTCGAATTGCTAGGTTGGCAAGGGCTGGAGCTAGTGCGGGAGCTCACTCCGTCACGCGGGCTAGGGATTCGAACCTCCGAACTTGCGATCTTCCGATCGACAAGCCTGGCGTCTTACCCGCTGAGCCACCATGCCCCCTTGCTAGGTCAGGGTATCCTCAGCAAAAAAAGTGAAATCGATGAACAGGCACCTAGTCATGTAATTTGACCAGAGCCCCAGTTTTCTTCTGCTGAATAAGATAAAAGGGAATGAAGCTAAGATTTGGAGTTGAATGTATGTCTTTGTCTTTTCTGTTTTTGAACACACATAAACACATACCACTAGGGAATGGAAATCCATTCATCTACAGATGTATGGATGGGTAATGGAAGAAAAAAATGCATGGTTGATGGACAGCTAGATGGACTCTTGGGTGAGTAATTTCAGTTAAATTGGGGACAGCTGAGTTTGGAAGTTAATGTGGGAGGAGGAGGAGGAAGAGGAATTTTAGGACTTAGCAAAGGAGTTTTGCTACTAGAGTTAACTTGAAAGGGCACTTTTGATTTAATTTTCCTAATGGGGTACCAAATTTGAATTCCTGGTAAGGGGAACCATTTCTTCAAGGGTTTTGGAAAATCTGGTATGGTGTATATATGGGCCATTCAACAGCATTTTAACCAATAAAATGCCATGTAATGATATTAAGGGTGATTGGGCTGTCAAACAAACACCTTTTCAGTGTTACAGTGGGGGCACCAAAAATATACTTTTGTCATTGCTAATATTCCTCCTGTGTCAAAGCTTGGAAAATTCCCCCCTTCAGTATGCCAGCAAACAAACCTACAAAGTTCATAGTTAACAGAGCCATGGAAATCTTTCAAAAGATGTGGTTGACAATGTGCAAGGGTACATGCCAAACAACTCTCTACATAAGTAGCAGTATTGGTGTCAAGATGCACACTTCATCATGTGCCCCCTTATTCTCCCCAGCAGATGTCCATGTCTGAGATATATCAGAAAGGAAGGATCCTTGTGTTTCTGGGATAGGCCAGTCCCCAGGTGGAGCCAGAATGAGTCGTCAGATTGCGTGTTAATTCCAGTACCTGTCTTGGATTTTAGGTAAAAAAATGTGGGAGTTAGTTGAGAGCTAGAATTCTCCAGGGCATCAATAACTAACTGCCCCTTTGAACCAAGTGTGAGATATGCAAAGTGAGGGGTTTCTTAAGCTGTGGAATAGGCAGAGTTGCACCCGCATTTTAGCAGAGGGCAAGGAACCACTCTTGTGGCTTCAGTCTAGTGAGCAAGAAAGATTCTTAACCGGCTGTACTAGACTGAGCGTTCAGCCAATTTGAACCTGCTAAATGTGAGAGCCTGATTTTTTTTTAAATGCTGATCTTCATAATTGTGGGATCCTTCAGTGCAGAAAGAGAAACTGAAGACCAGGTCCAAGGTTGTAAGAAGCAACAGGTAAAAGAGAAACACACAGTACCTTCCAGCCAAAATATAGTAGACTGAATAGAATGGTAGAACTGATAAGAGTGGGCTAGAGAAAATGAAGAAGACTGATGAAATATTTTCACTCCCCGTTTTTAGTCACATTTTGAAAGAACTCCTTTTTGGTATGAACAATACATTCCCAGAAATCTTTTCCTCATCTTATAGAGCAGAGCTTTCCAAACTTTTCATGTTGGTGACACACTTTTTAGACATGCATCATTTCGCGACACACTCTTACAGCAGGGCACAAGGCAGGCACTAGGACCTGCATGGAATCACAGCAGGTTTGGAGGCAGCAGCAGCCGCGACACACCCAGACACTGCAGCCGACACACTAACGTGTCCCGACACACAGTTTGGAAAGCTCTGTTATAGAGGATTCATGGAAGCTATCCTTCTTACTGTCCTACCCCATGCCAGACATGCACACATTCTGAGAAGGAGTATCTTGTGGGTCGTCAGCTGGTCGGGGTTCCAAGGAACAGAATTATCATAGGCAACAGGTTTAGGAGGCAGATGCACAGAATTCTGGCTAGTGGAATGGTTGTTCCCAATGGAGAACTGCTGGGCAGTGATGACCAAGTGCAGGCAATCAAGTGCAGGAGTGCCCTTGCTGCGCAAGAAGCTTTGCACATCTCCTCTGTCCTGCTCTGCACTCAGCCCTGTGTGTTTTAGGGCTCGGAGGAGCTCCTGGGTCTGCCCCTCATCTTCTGCTGCCTTCAGCTGACTTGGCCATGTCAGTCTCAGATGCCTGGTTGATAAGGTCCCCTGAGGCTGGTACTTCTCTGGGGTATCCTAAGCAGCTTCCTTCATCTCAGACTCTTCTCAGTCTGAGCTGGCCATCACACTCACCCAACGATATTTTGAGTAGAACCTGGAGGATGACCATGGGCATCGTTAGTACAGCTATAGCTGCTTAAGGGTTAAAAAAATGAGTTAAGCAGCAGCATCTATGATCCAAGGTGCTTAGTCCTGATAAATGTTATTCAGTGCATTCCTGAAACTTCAGTTGGCACATTTCTTCAACAATTCGCTATCTTTAAAAGTTGTTTCCTCCCAGTTTTGTCAGTTGTCTCCAGGATCCAATGTTGGCCTTCTGAAGAACAAAAGGTGTTAAAATTGTGTGAAACTTGTTCTCAGGATTTCACTTTTCATGAAACCTGAGGCATACAGATCGGATGCTCCAGATATTTAGTACATCACTGTCTTTAATCTGGTCTTGTTTTTATCCAAGAGGGTTTGGGGCACTGCAGAACACAACAAATTAAATATTTAAGTGGGAAACCCTTATGTAAGGATTCTCAGCCTTTACTGCTCTGTGTATTCACTGAGAAAAAGTCATCTTGTCATCTCTGCCATGAGATTCTACTCCACATACACAGTTTCTATTTCTTCAAGAAAAAGCACCAAGGGAAACTGCCTGGCAATTTTCTAAGGAGAGTTGTTTCCAGTAGCTTCTTCCACATATTGTGTGGATTGCCAAATTAGAATTGATTTCTCAATAAAAATGGACTTGAGCATCCCAGATATAATCTGAAACAGCCACGGCAAACCCGTTTTCATTCCCTTCTTTGTTTTGTTTTGATCTTGGATACTTTTCTCTGATTGTTACGACTGTCTTCCTAGGATCATTTCTCCACTCGGTGGCAATACAAGTTCCTCCCTGTTATTAAGTAAATGTATCACTTTCCAACATAACAAAAACGAAAATGGACCTATCAAGGGGAGCTTACAATCTGAAATTTGACAGGATGATTACATCCTTGAAAAAGGCAACAGCAAACCACTTCCATATTGTTGGAAAGGAAATGAATGGATGTTTCAGTGAAATTATCAGGAGTTGAGCTTCACTCAAAGAACTTTAGAGTGCCTTGGCACTGATTTGCTTATACACCACTCTTTATATAAACAAACACAACAGGGATCACAGACAAAAATGCAAATATAAGAGACAGAGAGGAATAAATCATATATCAGAAAAACCAATGGCTGTGGGATATAATAACAAAGAACAGTTCATCCAAAGGTACTGCTGGAATGTTGCTCATTTATCAAGGTATTGCCTTCTTACCAATGTGCTCTCGGCATTGATAAGAGAATTGTTTTCTGATCAGTTTTCAATGAAAAGTACCTTAACTAGAAGTGCATCTTGCATGGCTAGAATGTTGTCATTTATTTTTGATACTAATCCTGAATGGCCTTGCATTTTTTTAAGAGGTGGGGTTTTTTTTAATTGAACGGTGATTAACAAACATTATCAAGAAACCGAGGAACATAAATCTGTGGTGCATAGAGAAAAAAATAAATAAAAATCCACTAAAAAGTAAAACAAGAATATCTACTAAATTAGACTGGCCAAAGTAAATAAAACGGCTGGATCGGAGGACAAGCAGATAGCTCAGCATGCCATCTTCTCCCACCCCCACCCCCATAAATGGCCCTGCAATTTACTGGCTACCTTTATCTTCTTCCTGAAGCCAACTTGGGACATAAGTTGTCTCAGCTGTTGGAAACTAGTGAGGAGCTGATGAGGTCTTTTCAATGGTTGCAGCAAATAGGTAGGAAGTCACCTGAGAAGGTTCTTCCACAGCTCTGTGCATACTGGCACAGACAAGCATGATTGGGTAACTGAAAAATGATGGAGAACAAAGACAAGTGAACCGAATGGTTGAAGATGGTGACACACCACCAAAATCAGGCTGTTCTGTGAGGAGGGGGCCACAGACCAGAAGACCCTTCCCCACTCATTCTTCTCCCAGTTATTGTCCATAGGTAGGACCACCAGCAGAGTCCCCTCCAAGGATCTCGAAAGCCAAACACTTCAGTATAGAAACAGAAACAGAAAAAGGAGGAGTGTGGGAAAGAAATATATGCAAATGTGTTTACACATGTGTGGGCACACTAAAGACTGTGCCAACA